>PVKM010034971.1:0-15354 GCA_004027735.1 Carollia perspicillata
TCTCTCTCTGTGGATTTGGTCTGAGGTGAGCCAAGTGGGGAAATTGGATGGAGGATAATGAAGGGTGGAATGCCGAAGGGCAGTGGTACCAGAAAAAAAGGCTTTTTATCTCAAGCCATGGACATTAAAAAAACCAGTGGAAAATTGGCCTCTTGTCTCCAAAAGCACTTTAGTCAAAGCAGTATTGGGTCACTTTTCTCCTCTGCCATGTCTTTCTGTTGGGCTGAAACAAAGCAGAGGAAATGGGTCCCTTCTGAAACACGGACCTTAACAAGCAATGGGGGAGGAGTTGTGTCTGGAGTCAGGGTCCCCGGCTGGGCCTCATGAATGGATTTGACCTGGGGGGACAATGCATAAGTCCAAACCTAAATGGGCCTCTGTGGGCCCAAACATCTGTGGAGTCCTTTGGTAAGAAAGCCTTACACCTGTTCGAGGTTCCAGAGTCCCCTGGGGGACAGCAAGAATGGGGGCGTGGTTGGGGTTGAGATTTTTGGTGATGCCGGGAGAAGGGATCAGAGGCGGACCCTGTGCCTCCTGAATCACGTTGGAACTTTGAGAGCTGGACCACAGCTAGTGACATCCATGATTTTCCATCAGAGACGAAACAAACTGACCTCATCCAAACTCCACCCTCCCAGGAAGTTTTGATGTGTGCAGCTTCCTTATCTGGCCCTCCCAACACTCCACACAGCCAGTGGGTGTGGAGTGGCATCATTCTCCTCCAGGCGAGGGCCTTGCAGTTCAGAGAGGTTGAATGACGTATGCAGTTGACAAAGCTAGTTTGTGGCAAGGCGTCTGATTCTGAGCCTAGTTCTCTTTCCCCTGTGGTCTTCTCTGCTACGAGGCATGTTTCTGTAAATGTGGATTAGCTCAGGCACCGTTGGGCAAAGGGAAATGATATTGGTATAGTGAAGAGATTGTGTCTGTTGACACACTATTCATCCTTAGCAAAGGGACCCGGAATAATGAGAGCAGACTGATAATCTTCAGTGCAAGTGAGAAAACCCCTTAGCTTGCCATTGCACTGGCAGCAGGAGCCCCATCAGCTCTCTTCTTAAATATTCACAATGGAAACTGACCTCTGGACTTGCACCTTTTGCTTGCATGGCCTCCAGCTTATGGCAGGTTTGTATGCATCCCAGGCCCACCTTCACTGGCTTATGACTCCACTTGTAATTGCATTGTTTCATCTTTTCTCAGCCTTGCTCCCTTTTCTATCATTTCCATGCTATTATTTTTGTGCATTTTTTAGTATCTTAGATGACAGCTTCTAGCTATGCTGAGGTGCCTCCTGGGAAGTCCAAGTTATCTCCCTGGCTGTCAATGATCATTGCGCCTGATGGTGCTCTGGTGACAAAATTGCCTAGGTTTTGAATCATCTGCCCCTAACCTTATGCTTCGCATTAGTTCTGTAACTTGATCTCTGTGCTCCTGGTAAGGAACATGTCTTCATTCTATTAGACACTTCATATACATTATTACAGGAACTCATCACAAGAACTGGTAATATGCAGTGAGTTTTATTATTATTCCTATTTTACAGAGAGAAAACTGAAACTCTGGGAGGTTAACTAACATTTTCAAGTGTCAGAATTTGAGTCAAAGCTATTAAGGGCTGCCAGATGGCAGTTGGACGTGTGACTGGCGGCCGCTGTCCTGGACAGTATAGCCCTAGACCATTGTGCTTTGCACCCGAAGGTCAGTGCTCTGAGTTTAATGGCATTCTGGACTTGCAATATGTGACATTTTTAAATAAGGCCAAATTACCTGTCAGTTGAAAATGCAGAATCAATGCTCCAAGTCACATAATGGTTGTTTTTATAAGGGATCCCCTGTTTTGTTCACATTTTTATGAAGTGTAGTGTTAAGATTTTTAAAAGTATTTGACTTTTTCCCTTCCAAGACAACATAGATATAGTTAACCTGGGAAAAAGAAAACTGGAAGATATTATAATAGCAAAGTTCAACTATCTGAAAGGCGATTTTATGAAAAAGGACAAAATCTGTATGACCCAAGAGGAAGAGTGGGAAACAATAGGGAGGACCACAAGGATGACAACAGATGGAGTTGGCTCTACCAGAAGGGAAAGGAGGCCGGCTTGGAATGCAGTGGCCTCCTCGCCTTAGAGCTGTTCGTGCATCTAGTCAGCTGCTTGAAGGGAGCGTTGTAAAGCCAGCCCATGCCCTGGGACTACATTCTTACATTCCCCAAGAGTCTGTGAGTTTGGAATGGCAAAGTATGTTTTTAAACTTTGTATAGTCACCTTCTAAATCTAAATTTAGGCCTCAGTGTGTAGATTTTGGCACCAGAGTGAAGATGTCTGTCTAGTCTGGATGACTAACATTCAGGCAGTAAGCTAGCTCGTGTGATGCCCGCCATTGGGTAGAGCTTGGGTTTTTGCAGAAGAAAATAACATGCCTTCTTGGTTTATTTTGGAAACATCCAAGAAGGATTCTTTAGCCTTTGAATTGATGTTGAAATGTCAAAACCATACTACCAAAATGAAATCTGCATTTCAGAAGATGTGGCATGGGTTTGTTATCAAATCTTGGAAGCAGAATATGATGGCAATCTGAAGGATTATTTCCTTCAAAAAAATGGCAGAAGGTGAGTCTAAGGGATGGTAAGAGATCCAAAGTCAGGAGGAGCCCTGTTATTTCCATGTTAAGCACAAATCGGACCACGGTTGTCATTTTATAGTCTCAGGAGGACTTGCTGTACATTTCAGATAGGTTAGTTATGTGTTTCTTAAACTTTAATATGCATACAAATCTTTATAGGCTGAATTGTGTCATCCCAAATCCATGTATTGAGGCCCTAAACGGCAATGCCTCGGAATGTGTCTGTATTTGGAAATAGTGTCTTTAAGGAAGTAATTTAGTTCAAATGAGGCCCTTAGAGCAGGCTCTGATTTAATGTGACTAGTGTCCTTAAGAGAAACGGAGATTAGGATAAACAAGAGATCTCAGAGATGCATGCACACAAGGAAAATGCCACATGAGGAGACAGCAAGAAGGCCGCCATGTGCAAGCCAAGAAGAGAGGCCTCAGGAGAAACCAATTATGCCAACATTGATGTTGGACTTCCAGACCTCAGAACTGGGAGAAAATAACTTTCTGTGTTTTAATCTGCTTACACTGTTGTATTTTGTTTTGAAAGTCCTAGCAAACTAGTAGAGGAATTACCTGGAAGTCTTCTTAATATGCGCATTCTGATTCAGTAGGTCTGGAATATAATCTGTATCTACATTTCCAATAAGCTTCCAGGTGATGCTGAGCCTGCTGGTCCAGGGATGACACTCGAGTAGCAAGGAACTGAAATATGCTGCAACAATTTTACCCTGAAATCACAGCGACTTAGCAAAATAAAGTTTGCTTTTTGCTATATATCTAATGTGGCTGGACTTGGGTGAGGGCATTCAAATAGCCATTTAGGAGCTTAAAATTGCAATGGCTCCATTACCTGGAGTGTCATTTGTTACCAAGCCAGGGAAAGAAGTTGTTCAAAGGCTGCCTGTGAACTATTCATCATTACCTTAGTATGAAGTGATGCATGTAGCTTCTGCTTGTATCTCATTGGCCAGACTAGTTATATGGCCTTGCCTAACTGTAGGAAGTCTTGGAAGTGACGTCTTCCTTATGCCCAGAAATGAGAAGATACCTGGAATCAGTGGGAGCTAGTGACTTTTACACTTCATTCCAATTTTAGCCTTTTAGACATTTTACTGCTATCCAGCAATAGTGCTAAGTAGGAACAGAAACATATTTGAGTTTCCACTTGAGAAATGGAATGGTAGTGTTTTTACCTTAAGCCCACTAAACTTTATATTGTAAACTGATATTTGGGGTTATGAATAAAACCTACATCCTCAAAATATTATTACAAGACTCTCTTTGTCATGGGATGGTCTCTTTCAGAGACCATTCATGATGCAAATCACCGGGGGGCGTGTTAAAGAGTTTATTATTATTCTTAGTCCATGTATTCTTCTACGATATTTTGAAACATAAACTTACTACCAGATACCCATTTCCTTACAGGTTTAGAATGTGTTTCTAAAGGCTGTTCTTTCAGTGGATCGAGCTGATTGCACATCTTCGAGGAACTATAAAGTCTAGTTTACATAAAAGAAACAGAAGCCTGGAAGGAAGACAAGGATTGGAACCTCACTTTTGCAGGTGTCTCTGCAGGATGGAAAGCCTAGAGACCGGAATGAGGAAACAGGACGGGATGGGCAAGAGGTTCCGATACCGCTTTGTAAGGACTCCTCTCTAAAGCTAGGGGCCACAGAATCCCACTTCAGACCATAACGTGAGTCTCAGCAAGTTGAAGGAAATGAAATTACATAAAGAACATTCTGTGACCGTACAGTATTAAATTAGGAGTTGATAAAATTAAGCTATCTAGAAAATATCCAAATAGTTTCAAAGTTAAAAACACAGTATATAATCTATGAAATTAAAAAATTAGTTAATCACAAGAAGCATTAGAAAATACTTTCAAGTAAGTGATAATAAAAGGCAATATATTTATGTTTGTTAGGTATAGCCAGAGCAGTGGTTAAGGAAAATTGGTAAGTTTGAGTGACTGTGTGAGAAAGAAAAATCACAAAACAAAATGACCTATGGTCAACTTTAACTGTACTTGAACAATAATAAAAAAAGAAAAAAAAGAAACTAGGAGAAAAAGAGAAAATTAAACCCAAAATTAATTTTTTAAAAGGATATTCCAAAAGTAAGAGTGGAAACACATGAAAATAGAAAACATACAGGCAGTAGAAGAAACCAAAAACATCAAAGTTGGTTCATTGAGAAGATTAATAAAAAAGATGAAGAAGAATGATTGGGTAGGCTGATCACAGAAAGAAATGAGAGAAAAGGAATGACTGACTCAGGAATTAAAGAAGAGTCACCTCGACCGATCCCCACAGACATTAGGACGATGGTAAGGGATGTTATACATTATTTCATGCCAATTAATTTAACAACTTAGATAAAATGGATACATTTTTAGAATATATCTTATTAAAACTGATACAATAAAAAATAGGTTATCTGAATAACCTGTAGCTGCTAAAGACATTGGATTTAATTTAAACCTTTTCCTGAGAGAAAACTCTGGCTCAGATGGCTTCACTGGTGAGTTCTATAAAACAGTTAAGGAAGAAATAACACCACTCTCACACATTTTTTTCCAGAAAAAAAATAGAAAGAGAATGCTTCTCAGCTCATTTAACAAGTCTAGCATCACGCTGATATAAAAAACAGGCAAGGTGATTACAAGAAAATAAAATTACAGCAAATGTCCCTTATGAACACAGATACAAAAGTCCTAAAAAAGTAGCAAGTCAAATTTAACAATATAATATTTCACCAATGGATTTATCACAAGAATGCAAAATTTCTTTAACTTTTCAAAATGAATTATTAATTCACAGCATTAGGAGATTAATAGAGAAAATCATATGATCCTTTCAATAGATGCAGAAAAAAGCATTTGACAAAATTGGACTGATTCATGATTTTTAAAAGATTTTATTTATTTTTAGAGAAGAAGGGAAGGAGAAAGAGAGGGAGACAGTATTCCATTGTGTAAATGTACCACAGTTTTTTATCCACTCATTTACTGACGGGCACTTAGGTTGCTTGCAGCACTTGGCTGTTGTAAATTGTGCTGCTATGAACATTGGGGTGCATAGGCTCTTTTGGATTCGTGTTTCAGGGTTCTTAGGGTATAATCCCAGCAGTGGAATTGCTGGATCAAAAGGTAGTTCCATTTTTAGTTTTCTGAGGAAATTCCATACTGTTTTCCATAGTGGTTATACCAGTCTGCATTGCCACCAACAAGGTACTAGGGTTCCCTTTTCTCCACATCCTTTCAAACCCTTGCTGTTGATTTGGTTATGGTGGCCATTCTGACTGGTGTGAAGTGGTATCTCATTGTGGTTTTAATTTGCATCTCTCTGATGGCTAGTGATGCTGAGCATCTTTTCATGTCTCTGGACCCTCTGTATGTCCTCTTTGGAGAAGCATCTATTCAAGTCCTTTGCTCCTTTTTTAATTGGATTGTTTGTCTTCCTGGAGTGGAGTCCTGTGAGTTCTTTATACATTTTGGAGATCAAGCCCTTATGCAAGATATCATTGACAAATATGTTTTCCCACATGGTTGATTCTCTTTGCATTTTGCTGATGTTTTCTTTAGCCATGCAGAAGCTTTTTATTTCGATGAAGTCTCATTTGTTTATTCTTTCCTTTCTCTCCCTTGCTCTAGGGGACATATCAGTGAAAATATTGCTATGTGGAATATCTGAGATTTTCCTGCCTATGTTTTCCTCTAGGCCTTTTATGGTGCCATGACTTATATTTAAGTCTTTTATCCACCTTGAATTTATTTAAGAAAAACAAAGTTGATAAACTTACACTTCATTATTTTTTCCAAAAATTTTTAATTGACTGTATTGGAGTGACATTGGTTTGCAAAACCATACAGGTTTCAAGTGTACATCTCAATAAAACATCATCTGCCCACTGTATCATGTGCCCATTGCCCCAAGCGAAGTCTCTTCCCGTCCTCATTTTCCCCGCCTTGTCCACCTCCACCCAGCACCCACCCTCACTTCCCTCTGGCCATCACCACTCTGTTGTCTGTGTCTGACAGCTGTCAGTCTGTTTGTGTTTCTATGCCTCCGTTTCTGTTTTGCTCATCAGCCTATTTTATTTATTAGATTCCACATATAAGTGACATCATATGGTATTTGTCTTTCTCTGACTGGCTTATTTCACTTAGCATAATACTCTCCAGGTCCATCCATGCTGTTGCAAAAGGCAGGATTTCCTTCTTTTGATGGCTATGTAGTATCCCATTGTGTAAATGTACCACAGTGGTTTTATCCACTCATCTACAGATGGGCACTTGGGCTGTTTCCAGATCTTAGCTATTGCAAATAATGCTGCAGTGAATGTAGAGGTGCATTTATTCTTCCTAATTAGTGTTTTAGGATTCCAAGTTTATATTTCCAGAAGTGGGATCATTGGGTCAAAAGGCAATTAGTTCCATTTTTAATTTTTTGAGGAAACGCCATAGTGTTTTCCACAGTTTCTAAACCAGTCTGCATTCCCACCAATAGTACACAAGGATTCCCTTCTCTCCACATCCTCGCCAGCACTTGCTTGTTTACTTACTGATGATAGCCATTCTGACAGGTGTGAGGTGGTATTTCCTTGTGGTATCAATTTGAATTTCTCTGGTGATTCGTAACATTGGCCATCTGTATGTCCTCTTTGGAGAAGTGCCTATTTAGGACCTTTGTCCTTTTTTTTCTTTTTTAAATCTTTACTTTTTTCCATTACCCCTTAGTCCCCTTATACCCCTCTCCTCCCAGCAATCACCATCCTGTTATCCATGTCCATGAGTCCTTCTTCCTTTTTGCTCAATTCTTCCACCCCCTAACCTGCCCCCTGCCACCTGTCAGCCTGCTCTCCATCTATGAGTCCGTCCTCACTTTCTTTGTTAGTTCAGTTTGTTCATTAGCTTCCACATATGAGTGAAATCATATGGTATTTGTTTTTCTCCGACTGGCTTATTTCACTTAGCACAGTGTTCTCCAGGTCCATCCATGCTATTGTAAAGGGTAAAGTTTTCTTCTTTTTTACAGCCCAGTAGCATTCCATTGTGTCAATGTCCCATAGTTGTTTTATCCACTCATCTACTGATGGACACTTGGGCTGCTCCATATCTTAGTGATTGTAAATAATGCTGCAATGAATATAGGGATGCTTACATTCTTTCAAATTAGTGTTTTGGGTTCCTTCAGATATATTTCCAGAAGTGGGATCACTGGGTCAAAAGGCAGATACATTTTTAACTTTTTGAGGTATATCTACACTGCTTTCCACAGTGGTTTCACCAGGCTGCACTCCCACCAATAGTGCAAAAGTGTTCCCCTTTCTCCACATCCTTACCAGAACTTGTCTTCTTATTGATGATGGTCGTTCTGACAGGTGTGAGATGGTAGCTCATTGTGGTTTTAATTTGCATTTCTCTGATCATTAGTGATGTTGGGCATCTTCTCATATGTCTATTGGCCATCTGCAGGTCCTCTTTGGCTAAGTGTCTATTCAGGTCCTTGGCCTGTTCTTTAATTGGGTTGTTTGATTTTTTGGTGTTGAGTTTTGTAAGTACTTTATAAATTTTTGATATTAACCCCTTATCATATGTATCGGTGAATGTGTTCTCCCATTCTGTAGGTTGTCTTTTTATTTTGTTGATGATTTTTTTGCTGTGCAAAAACTTTTTAGTTTAATGTAGTCTCATTTGTTCATTTTTTCCTTTTGTTTCCCTTACCTGGGGAGATATAGCCAATAAAAAATTGCTACCTATGCTTTCTTCTAGGATTTCTATGGTTTCAGGTCTAACATTTAAATCTTTGATCCATTTTGAATTTATTCTTCTATGTGGTGTAAGAAGATGGTCTATTTTCATTTTTTTGCAAGTATCTGTCCAATTTTCCCAGTACCATTTACTGAATAGACTGTCTTTAGCCCATTGTATGTACTTGCTTCCTCTGTTGAATATTAGTTGACTATAAAGGTGTAGGTTTATTTCTGGGCTCTCTATTCTGTTCCATTGATCTACTGTGTGTTTTTATGCCACTACCATGCTGTTTTGATTACTATGGCCTTACAGTATAGTTTGATATTATGTAGTATGCTTCCTCCAACTTTGTTTTTCTTTCTCCAGATTGCTATTGCTATATGCAGCTGTTTGTGGTTCCATATACATTTTTGAAATATTTATTCTAGTTCTGTGAAATATGTCATTAGAATCTTGATAAGAATTGCATTGAATCTGTAGGTTGCCTTGGGTAGTATGGACTTTTAATGATGTTAATTCTTTCTATACATGAACACAGTATGTGGTTCTACTGTTTGGATCTTCTTCAGTTTCTGTCAAACAAATTGGACAACCTGGATGAAATGGATAAATTCCTAGAAACAAACAATCTTCTCACATAAATCAGGAAGAATCAGAGAATCTGAATAGACAGATTTTACCTAGTGAAATTGAAGTAGTAATAAAAAAAAAGTCCAACTAATGAAAGCCCTGGACTGGATGGTTTCACAGGTGAATTTTATCAAACCTTCCAAGAAGAACTAATGCCTCTCCCTCTCAAACTATTTCATACAATTCAAGAGGAGGGAAAGCTCCCAAACTCATTTTATGAGGCCAGTATTATCCTAATTCCAAAACTAGATAAAGACATTGCAAAGAAAGAAAATTATAGACCAATGTCCCTGATGAACATAGATGCTAAAATCCTCAACAAAACATTAGCAAACTGAATACAGTGATGCATCAAAAAGGTCATACACCATGATCAAGTGGGATTTCTTCTGGGAATTCAAGGTTGGTAAAACATTCACAAATCAATATCTGTGATTCACCACAGAAACAAAATAAAGGATAAAATCCACATGATCATATCAATACATGCAGAAAAAGCATTCCATAAAATCCAGCACACATTTATGATAAAAACTCTCAGCAAAGTGGGAATAGAGGAAATATACCTAAACATAATAAAGGCCATATATGACAAACTCACTGTCAGCATCATACTCAATGAACAAAAACTACAAGCATTCCCCACAAGATTGGTAACAAGACAGGGATGTCAGCTTTCACCTCTCTTATTCAACATAGTATGCAAAATCCTAGCCACAGCAATCAGACAAGAAGAAGAAATAAGAGGCATCCAAATTGGAAAGGAAGTAGAAAAATTATCTTTACTTGCAGGTGACATGATACTATATAGAGAGAACCCCAAAGATTCCACTGAGAAACTATTAGAACTGATAAATGAATTCAACAAAGTAGCAGGATACAGAATTAATACCCAGAAATCAGATGCATTTTTATATGACAATAATAAACTAACAGAAAAGGAAATTAAGAAAATAATCCAATTCACAATTTCTTCAAAAAGAATAAAGTACCTAAGAATAAACCTAACCAAGGATGTAAAGGACCTGCATGTGGAAAATTATGACACTACTCTTTTTAAAATTGGATTGTCTTCCTGGTGTTAAGTTGTACAAGTTCTTTATATATTTTGGAAATTAACCTCTTATCAGGTGTATTATTGGCAAATATGTTTTCCCTTGGGTTCCATTTTTATTTTGTTGATAGTTTCTTTGTGTAAATGAAACCATGAACAAAGTGATGATCAAGACAGTTTAGAATTCGTAAATAGTGATCAAGACAAATACTACTTATAAGACAAATGCGTAAACAGTGATCAACAAAATAGTGATCAAACAGTATGGGATTTGTAAAAGGAAATACAAATCTAGCAATAGAACACACAGACAAATAGAGAGTCCAGACATTGAGTTGCATAAATAAGGTCAAATAATTTTTGCTGAAGTTACAAAGGCATTGCAATGGAGAATGGAAAGTCTCTTTGACAACTGGTTCTGGAACAATGGAATATACATATGAAAAACAAAAACACTGATTTCTACCTCACAGCATACACAAAATTAATTTGAGATGGATCATAGACCTACACATAAAAATAATAGTATAATGCTTCTATGAAAAAGTAGAAGAATGTGTTTTTGACCTTGTATAAGCAAAGATTTCTTAGATAGGATATAGAAAGAAATAACTATAAAAAGAAAATATTGATAAACTGGACTTCATCAAAATTAAAAGCATTATTATGAAATGAATAAAATGCTATGGACTGTGAGAAGTATTCACAATATAGATATTTAACAAAGGACTTGTATCCAGAATTTTCAAAGGACATCTATATCTCAATAATAAAAAGAGAAATCAACTTAAAAATAGATGTTAGACTTAAATAGACACTTCATAAAGGAAGATATGTGAATGTCCACATGAGAAAGGCCTCAAAATTATTAGTCATGAGCAAATGCCTAGCAAACCATGGTGAGATACCTTTACACACTCACCAAAACTGCAGAGTGCGAAAGGCTCATACCAAGAGGTAGCGAGAATATGGAACAACCAGAACTTTTGCATATTACTGGTGAGCGTGTAAAATGGTACAACCCTTCTGGAAAACTGTATGGCAATTTGTTATGAATTATACATCTCTCTCATGACCATGCGATTCCATTGCCGATTTATTCAAGAGAAATAAAAGCAGGCCCGCAAAAGGATTTGTCCATGAGTGTTCACAGTTCTCATAATAGCCCAAACTGGGATCAACCCGAATGCCCATCAACAGAATAGATAAACAAATTGTGATGTACTCGTACAATAGAATACAGTTCAGCAGTAAAAAGTAACAAGCTAACCATGGCACACGGCATGGATAAAGCTCAAAAACAGAAGGCTGAGTGGAAGAAGCCAGACACAAAAGAATGGCTACCGTGTGTTTCCATGAGTATACATTTCTAGAAAAGGTACACATAGGTAGTGACAGAAATTAGAAAAGGTTTGGTCCGCGGCTGGGGGAAAGTGGGTATGCCTGGGAGACTTTCATAGGGAGAGTTTCACAGGGAGCTTCACAGGGAGCTTTGAAAGTGTTCTACATCTCAATCGGAATGTGGATTATGCGGGTGAGTGCATCTGTAGGAACTCACTACTTAGGGTTTGAACAGGACTCTCGGTAAATTATACCTCACTGAAACTTTACCAATATAACAAATGGTAGCAGGGGTTCTGTCTTTATGGTTCTATCCTCCTGAGTGCTTTGTAAAAGTAGTTTTGGAAGACACTTAGCAGAACTTTTCAGCGCTAATCTTCATTTCTTTAAAAGAAGGACCTATCTGTAGAATATGGTGGATTGGAGGTGCTTTCATCCCACCACCTTCCAGTCCCGGAATGTGATCCCCCTGCCAGCTGCTTCTAAGGAAGACCAGCAGCAGCCCAGACACGATGCCAGCTTCTGAGACAATAACGGTGTGACCTACAGAAACAGCTGTGGGTTTAGAGTATGACAGACCTGGTTTTGATTCCAAGCTCCAACGCTGACTCTGGGGCAAAGGACTTAGTTTATTCTTAGCCTTGACATCCACTTTTGTGAAACGAAGAGAATTAGCTTGCCTTTAATGTCATTGAGAGGATTAGTGCCCAGTTCTCCCCTTGGTTCACTTCTGTGAAATCTTTCCCAGTTTTCCTGACTCTGACTTTCCCTGCTCCACGGTTCTTGCTACTGTACTTTTCCTTCAAAGCACCCCTCGTAGATGTGATTTTGTGTTTGCTTGTGTGAATATGTACCTGATGTCATTCCGCCCCCGCCCTCCCCACACCCCACAGATGATAGGCAACTCCAGGGCGAGGGGCCTGTGTGTTTTTGCCCAGCAGCACCTAGTACCGTGCCTGGCGCATCGCAGGTAAGCAATAAATATTTCCTGAGAAAATGACAACTGGCAAAAGCAAGCGAACCCTCCTCTAGTTCCAGATACACACCAGTCCCCCCACCTCTTTCCTTCCAGACTGCCTTTTGTCATTTGTTAGTTTGTCAGTACTACCTTTTACTTGTCTTACACTGTGTGTGGTAAAAAAAAACATAGAGAAGGGGAGTAGAGGGGGTCAGGTGTTGGGGGCTGGAGGAAAGATTTATCTGTTAATGGCAGCCTCAGGGAGATAACCCTGCCCTGAAGGAGGCTGGCATAGGAGACCTGGACACCGCGATTAAGAGAGCTGCAGCCGTCTTTATTCCTCCCTAGGAACTTTTACACTGGAGGGCACTCAAGGCCGCCTATCACTGCTTTCCATCACGGCTCGGGGGTTTCATGTTTATCTGTGTTACTCATGTGTTGGTCTTGCACTGCCTTCCTGAGTGTTCTGGGGAGCCTGAGTTGTGAAACCCGCCTATCTTTTGGCAAGATTTGCCTTGTTAAAAAGGGGCAACATGGCAATATACTGTTACGCTACCTTCACTGCTGGTTTTTTTATCTTTTCTCTGCCTTCTGAACGCGTGAAGAGAGAGTGCTGTTAAGATCTCATGGGCTAGGCACGCTTATGGCAGCAGGTTCCTCTAAGAGGATCTATCCCTGGTTTTAGTACTCAGAACTTTAAACATTTAGATGGAGATGTATTTACTTTCTTCTTTGCAGTGTGTTATTTTGAAATAACTGTACATTCACCAGTAGTTGTAAAGCAATTGTACAGGGAGATCCCAGGCACCCTGCACCTTACTTGTTATTTTTATTTATAAATGTAATGTATGAGCGTTATAAAATTTCAAAGAGTTCAAAGGCATATTAAGTTCAGGTTCCTCTCCATTAATAGAGCAAATATCCTTCTAATATTTATTCTGTGCATTAATGAATATATGAATATGGTTGAGTCTTCCATCAGAAATGGGGTCATGCTATCCAGTAGCCTTTTCTCTACCCAGAATCTAAGTCAAAAAGTCTTCCCATGTCCATGGCCATAGCCACCACACATTCTTGTAAACAGCTACATCAAAGAAAATATTTCAAACACGAGTATGTTCAGGAAATGTGGCAATTTTTGTGAACTTACTAAAAAAATGTTAGTATAATTTTAGAATGAGCACACTTCAAATCTTGACTTAAATCAAACAAAAAAACCCATACTCTAAGGGAAGCTCAGACTCTGTTTCTGGTTTCAATCAAATTATCTTTGTCTGGAAGAAACACTTGCCTTTGAGACAAGCTGCAGGTGGGTCACAATTGGTGTGTCTCCATCTTTGATAACCAGTGTTTCCATTCTTTTAACTGCTTTATCTCCTTGTTTGCTACTTGTTTCAAGAATGGCCTTGTTTCCTAGCATGCTGGACATGGCTCAGGGTGTTCCTTTGGGAACCGTTAGGGATGGGTCACGTCAGTCAAATCAGGTGAGGAGTGTGGCAGTGGGAAGGCGACGGGAAGCCACTGCAGCAGGTGGTGGGGAGCCGGGTGCTCCCTAGTGGGCAGGCGCCACCTGTGCTCAGTCTGCATTTCCTTCCAAAGGAGACGCCGCAGGGTCACAGCCCCCCTTTGGACAGCATCACCAGGAGAGGATGGAGAAGGTACGGCGCTGCAGAGTGTAGTTTGCTGTTCTGATGGGCTCGGGTGCTGGAGGTACTGGCCTGAGGGCTGGAAACCCTCCAGGTCCATACTTCAGATCCCTCTCTTCTCCTCTCAGCTCCGATCAGGAGGGCTCTGACTTGAGGGTATTTCAGTATATGACAGCACCAGCAGGGGAGGGAAAATAGCCCATAAAATGGCCACAGGTCTCTTCCTGAATCTTCAGGGAGGGGGAAATCTGGAACTGCCTTCCCTGGAGGAGAATCAGAATGACTTACTACTTCTCTGCCCCATTCCGCCTTCCATTCCACACATTCTCCTCTCAGTTACCCTCATGCTGACCCTGGTCCCAGTGGAGAAAGCTCACCGCGCTTTCCTGACCTGAGTGAGCCCAGTCTTTCTGCCAGGTCTGGGTAAATGACTGGATTTTGTGTCTGACTATTGGAAAAGATTCCCTTTCTGCTACTGGCTGGATTTGCCACTCTCTCATTATTTTTCTGATTTGGATCCACCAGACTGACCCACCCTGCGTGCCTGGCACCCAGGAGCCATTGTTGACCCCTCTCTCTCAGCTGCACACCCAGCCCCTCTGTTCTCCACTGTTTGAGTTCAGCCACTCCTTTGACAAGTACCTGAGTGTTTTCGTGCCAGCCCCTGGACGAGGGGGGTGAGCAGACACAGACCTTGTCATCCCTGCCCTCCTAGAACGTATGGTTTAGGAAATTAGTTGTTAATAGTTTCTCCTGTTTTCTCACTGAGCTTCTGTATTGTCTGAGCTTTGGTAACCCTAAGTTTATTCCCCATGGAGTCTCCAGCATATTAAACAAAAACAAAAACAATCAAAACCCAAACTGACTCTTAATCCCGTCTCTCCCTGGTGGTGGGAGAAAAGAAGCACTGGATGAAGAGGTGAGAGAGAAAAGGCTGAAATTTAGCTCCTCCATTGCTCATCTGTGTGGCTTCTGAGAAGTCTCCACTCCTGACCTTGGAAATGGTTGTGAATTCTAATAACTAAAGCTTGGGATGGACCTTTACGTGGTCTTAGTTAATCCTCAGACTGATCTTTGAAGGATGCTATTTTCAATTTCCTTTAATGGGTAAAGAAATAGAGGCTCAAAAACTTGAAGTAACTGGTTCCAAATTATAGAGCTAGCAAGCGGTAGACCAGAAAACTCAGGACTCACTGCCCAAAGGGGAGCTGCTCGCTCTACCTGCTGCACTAGACTCTATCAGTACACATGTGAGCACGGGGTTCACGTACTCAGTGCAGTATCACATTAGATTAGAATAGACCATCAGGGCTAAAAGGCTAAAAATAACATACATCGCAATAAAATAGTT
>PVKM010034972.1:0-15393 GCA_004027735.1 Carollia perspicillata
GGTTGAGTCTCTGAGCAGCCCGTGTAAATTGATGTAATCCACAAAACGACCTTGTGGAATGGGGCTCCGACGGGCCCATTTTACAGATGAAGCAGTCGAGGCAGGGAGAGGGGAGCTCACTGGCCCAGGCAGCTAGGATGCGAATGCAAGCCACCTAGTTCCTCCATGTTGCCTTCCCAGCGAGCAGATGAATGGGCCAGAGCACAAGCCAGGAACGTCCATGCAGCCTGGCCCTGTCCTCCAGGCGAGGCTGTCTGAGCAGAGCCGTGGGCAGGGCCAGCGTTGGTCTGCCCCGGAGGCTCCCTGCAGCCGACACCTCCATTAGCCTGCGAGGATTCACATTTTTTTATTAAAAATGTCACAGGAAGTCCACTCGAACACCTGAAGCCGCTGCCAAGTGTGTACATGGTTGATGTTAATTAAAGCAAAAGATGACAGCCCCCAGGAAGAGGACTCTCCCTCCTCTCTCGGAAAAGTGACCTTTCAGGGGAGCTGCTCTGCGGTTCTGGGCGGTCATTACCAGAGACTCCTGAGTGTCTTCCACAAAGCAGGGGTTGCCGGCTCCGCGGCAGCCTCTGGTCTCCTGGTTCCAGGAGGAGGGGCCATCGACTTCAGCAGGCCAAGCCGCCAAGGATGTCCCTGCTGAGCAGAGCAAACTCGGCCTGAATGCAGCTCTCTACCCCAGGGGCCCCTGCAGCCACCGGGGGCCCAGTTCTCACCCTCAGCTTTCCATTGCTGTGACCTCCTCACTTCCTGTGGTTCTGCCGTCCACCTCCTCTCAGACCCACGCCTAGGCCACCCTTGACTTTTGTCATCCTCCAAACAGCAGCCCCAGCCTGGCCCTGTCTGACCATCCAGTGCTGCTCCTGCACCCTCACCTCGCAGTTCTGGGGCTCAGACGACCCCGGCCCGAAGGCCTTGCCTGGTTACCCAGCCCTCGGAACACTGAGCGCATCCACACCGAGAGGCCTGTGTTTATGTAACTCAGCGGCAGCAGCCGCAACCCGCAAACACGCCAACAAACACCCGCCCCCGGGACCAGGTTCAAGGCTGGGTCTGGGAAGGTACCTGCTCTGACGGCGAGCGGGCGCAAGAGCTCTGCTCTGCTTCCCCGGCAGTGTCCCTGCCGGCACTGCCACCAGGGGGCGCAAACCGAGGAGGGCGCCGAGGATCCCATACAGGCTCCTGGGGAGTTGGGACCGTGGGGCGTTGGGACCGGGGCTGGAAGCCGGGCTTGCGCTTTGGTTTGGGTGGGGGCGGAGACAGAGGTCGGGCGGCCGTCCTGTTTGAGTGGCGGAGGGCTCTGTGGAGTTTCACCGCTGGTTCCCCGGCCCTGAACAGATGGAAACCCCTCCTCACCCACAGCTGCCCCCGTCCAGCCTGGGGGCTGTCCCCAGTGTAGTGTGCGTCCCCTCCCCCAAGTAGCTTGGTCCGGGCGTCACGGAGACTTGGTTGCCCTGTTTGCGGGTCTGTGTATGGGGTCATTTCAGGGAGGCAGCCTGGCGGGATACACTTGGTCCTTGACTCACGTCGTTACTTCGTTGCAAGTTTGCAGAAATTACCTATTTTGAAATATTCAGATTCAAGAGTTGAAGCCGGAAGTCCACTATCACTGGATGAAGAGGATCCTGAGAGACTTACCAAGCCTCCTGTACACTCAATATTCCTGCTCGCCGCACACACTGTTTGGGCCTAAATTTTCTGTTTCCTCGGCTTGTAATCTGCTCCCCCCCCCCCCCCCCGTACACAGGGCTGCTGTTCCTGGGGGTCGCGGAGCTCTAATCAGCACCCTGACAGCGGACCTGCCCCCTGCATTCGCTTATAGCTATTTATCTCCCTCTATCTCCCCACTTTCACAAAGGAGTTAGTTAAGTGCTCCGGAAAATGGAAAAAATTGAAATCTGACCTTTATTAACTGGGTTAATTGTCAAAATCTCTGCATGTGCAAAAAAATTAATGACCAAAAAGTGTAACTTTCAGAGTTTCGAAGATTAGGTTAATGTTCAAGGAAGTATAAACTTTGACCTTTTTGACAGATGTCATCAGTAACACCCATCCTAATAAATCGCTACCTGGGAGCAATTATAAAGTTGTCCCTGTATCCAATCATGCAGTTTAATTGCCGCTGGGAATCCTGGCTTCCTTAGAGAGAGCCTGCAGAGGCTCCTCATGCCTCCGGGGGGGGACACCGTGTACCTGCTCAGGGAGGTGCATTTGCGCCCTTGGATTTCCAGGCACCGAAATGTCCACCGGCAGATCCCGGCAGCTCCAGCCAGAGACGACTCAGGCCGGAAACAAAACTTGCCACGGGAATGAGGTGGAGACAGAAGACACTTCCATGCCAGACACGGTGGTCACGGAGCCTGGCCCTCTCATCTCCTTCTTAATTGTCCACTTCATACAGACAGCAGTAGGCGGGGCTGTGCTTGTTCTTGTCACCCCTAAATGGGACTGATTAACTGGTGGTTGTTAAATGCCGTCATCTGGGGACGTGTTTGTGGCCAGCCGATTTTTTAACTTAAAAAAAAGGGCTGTATGTGAAGTCCTACATTAGGGATACCTCCCCCCGGGGGGCCCTCTGCAGCCCCCAGGGAGGTGGCTGTCCTCATCCTCCATGAGGTCCTGGTTGACAGGCCCCTGGTGTCACATGCTGCTGGGCTGGTCCACCCAGAGCCCAGGACAGCGCCCAGAACGTACCAGACACTCAGCCAACTGCTGGGTGGCTCAGCGGAGGGAACTGACTGGAAGCACATGAAAAAGGTCACCTGGGGTGGGACCCTACGGCCATGTGTCTCCTTCCCACCAGCTCAGCATGGTCACTGGACCTACCTTTTGCCACCTATGAACCAGGGCTCTTGCCACCTGCCTCTGCCACCTGGGTGACGTCAGGGACAGCAGCAGACAAGCCTATACAGGTGTGTGCAGGGAAGCACATGGACCCGAGTCTCTGTCTCCACAGAGCTGAGCATCCAAGAAGACCGGCTTGGAGCCACTGCTGTGTCCAACCTCTGCTAGGGACAGACCAGCAAGTGTCCTGTGGCTGCCCTCACTCGCTCCATGCCCACCACGCCATCCCCTCCACGGCCTGCCAACAAGGTCACTGGGGTGGGTCCCTGAAGGAGGAGGCAGCCTCTCCACTCACAGCGAGATTAAGTTCTCAACCTCATTAACTTATGCAAAACAGCCAGGCCTGTCAGTGAGCACTCTGCCCAGCCAGGGGCTCGTCAACGTCCCCGAAGCCCAGTCACCGCCCGGCTCCCACGAGGCACGGCACACACACACACCCAGGCCGCCCCCACTCAACACCCGCTCTCGAGAACACGCCGTGAAGGCTTCCATGGGATTCGTTGGAGCAGCTGAGCGCGCTGTCCTGTCCTGTGTCTGTTGCAGCCCCTGCTTCTCGAGGGGGCTCTCGGGCCTGAGACGAGGCCATTGACACGCCTTTACCTGTAACGCAGAGCTCAGAAGTCGGGAGGGAAGTACCCCTCTCCTTCCTTCCCGGGACAACTGTTGAAAACACTTGGTCCTTTCACTTTTTATTATTTATTTTTATCCTCACCCGGGGGCATTCTTTATTGCTTTTAGAGAGAGAGGAAGGGGCAGAGGAAGGGAGGGAGGGAGAAACATCAATTGGTTGCCTCCTGCACAGGCCATGACTGGGGACCGAACCCCAAATCGAGGCACGTGCCCTGAGCAGGAGTCGAACTGGCAACCTTTCAGTGCACGGGACGGCACCCCAACCACCCGGCCACACCGGCCAGGGCCATTCTTATGCTTTCAAAGCCCACAGAAGTGGCCCGACCGGGTCCCCTGACTGTGCCCACACTGCAGTCTCGATGCCGGGACCCGGAAACTGCTGGACGACACCCGACGCTGTGCACCACTGCCGATGACCAAGACCGAACTGCTCCAGTTTCCGGATGAAAAGGCAGCAGCTGCTTCTCCCGCCGCGCCTGTGGACTCCCTCGACTATGCCCTGGGCCGCCAAGGTCGGGTGTCCTGGGCGGCGCCGGTCCCAGCTGCCGTCCTCCTGCTCCCCGTGGCTGTCCTCCACACCCACCATCAGGGGCGGTGAATTTTCGGGCTGCCTGTAAGATTCACTTGAAAACCTAAAGCCTAGAAACTCAGAGGTGCCTATGGGGCAGGTCTTCACACTTAGAAAGGTGCAGATATGACTGCAGTCCCTGTCTCGTCTGGGGGAGGCAGGTGAGTGGGGCAGTGGCAGGTGGAGCTGAGGTCCACGCCCTGACACCCCAGGGCGGCTGGGAAGATGCCACTGCCAGGCAAGCCCCGGCCCCTCTCGGGACGCAAAGCCTTTGGCTCTCCATCGGGTCCTCTGGTCGTAACAGTGGGAACTGCTTGCGAAACACCTGCAGCTCCGGGCCCTAGACGCACGCTGTTGCAGCCGCTCCACCTACGGACGAGAAAGCCAAGGCCCGGTGCGTGACGAAACTCGCCGGGGTCTCGGACCCTGGAGGAGCGGTCAGGATCCCCGCCAGCCCTGCCTGATTTCAGAGCTCAGGTTTTTGGGTGAGGTTTCTTCTCTGGCCTAAAATGCTGACCACAGGCTCCAACGCTAATTCTTGAGGGACCTACGAGTCATACACATGGGAGTGAGGATTCGTTGGTCAGTTCCTTGTCTTCTAGAAAAGCAAGTCTGCATGAATACAAGGTGGAGAGGAGCATGGAGCTCGGGGACAGACGGCTCTGCAGGACAGAAGGGAACAGGCCACCCCTGCGGCAGCCCACCTGGGGTGCACTCAGCTGCTTGCAGGTATTTTAAACAGATCTCATGACCCTAAAAGCAGCTCCTCTAGAGCCAGGCACTGGTAGGAGGGAGAAGGGTGCTTTGAGATGCAGCCACGAGCCGACCCTCTGCTACTAGAACGTGCTTGAGGAGCCAGGATTCGACGAGCGGGAGCAGGGAGAGGGACGGAGTGAGATTTCAATCAGCCTGGAGGAGCGTGATTCGCAGTTCAGGAGGTGGGGTGTCTCCCACTGCTGTGACTGTCCCATCAGTGGAGAGACCCTTCCAGAGCACGCCCCAGGTGCCAGGTGTTCGGATGAGCCAGTGGAAGCCGACAGCACCCCACCTGCAGCGGGGCCCCACCTGCAGCAGCGCCCACATGGCACCTGCGCTGTGAAGCTCAGCCTACACCACACCGAGTCACTTCCCTGGTAACTGAAGCTGAGAACGTGTCTTGAGAGCATATCACACACACACACACGTGCTCATGAATACATACAGGTATCCATGTATATGTAGAAAATGCATGCATGACCTTCACACACGAGCATGCCAGCCTGGGTCCAGGCCAAGGAGAGTGGCCCACATCGGTAAGAGGGCTTTCCAGACGGTTACGACAGCCTAGGAGTCGGAGCCGAGGAGTGGCGACCAGAGCTACTGGGCCCAGCTCCAGGGACCCTGCTACGAGGTCCAGGAACACAGCCCCCTCTGTCTTTTTACCTTGTTCCTAGGAGACTAGCGAGGAACCACCTGCTAGTTATTTAAAGCCAACCTGTGTTTCAAGGAGTGGGCAACTGCCACATTCTCTGGCTAAAGAAGCCATTTATCAGGTCGACTGCCACAGGATCAAAACCTCCCCGACCCTGCAGGCGTGCTGGCGTTCAAGGTTGTCTCCTGCAGGCTCGCTCCCAGAGGCTGGACCTCCTGGCCCCTCCTGTGCACACCTGGCCACCCCTTGCCCCGACTCCACTGCTCACAAAGAACCCCTGGACGCCCAGCTGCCAGCTCCTCCTCCCCCCATTTTCTCTGAGTGCCACGTGCCAGGTATCCCAGTCATGAAATGTGGTGTGCGCTCTGCTCGAGTTACGGTTGTGTGTCCAAGTGAGTGCCTCACCGCTCAGGAGCCATGGGGGTTCCTTAGAAACCTTTGAATCGCCCACAGAACCTGGCACAGCACCAAGAACACAGCTGCTGCCAAGTGCGGGCCAGAAGTTCCTGCATCGATGGACCCATGGGAGCTGGGATGGTTTGCTACCCCAGGCCCGCTGAGACTCCTGCCTCCCAGGAGTGGCTCAGGCCGGGAAACACCACGGCCCCCACTTACGGAGCGCTTGTCACAGCAGACGCGGTGCCCGGGCCCTTGCACACTGTCTCCTTTGCCCCACCACACCCAGTCCCTCTCCAGGACAGAAGCACAAACCCTCCAGACAGACACAGAAGCATGCAAGGGCTGTGCCTGGGTCTTGGCCAGGGAAGGAACAAGGCCGCTTGCCCATGCACTCTGCCGCGGTGGCCGCCTCCTGTCCTCTGTGAAACAGTTGGTGAAGTCGGAGTGCACCAGCTCTTCAGAATGCTCTCCTCGTGTCCTTGTGCCAGCCAGCCCCGATGGCCAGGCCCCGGCCATGTGCCTCCCTGAGTGGTGAGCGCCGCCCTCCCACCACCCACCCCTCCTTCACGGACAGTTGTTCAAACCCAGGGTGACAGGGCTCAGGCCCGGCTGCGGCTCCCTCCCTCTGGCCACGCGCACCCAGGACCGCAGTGCTCCTACATTTAAATAACAAGTTCAGCAGCACCTACCAATACAACTCAGGTAACTCAACTTCGACTGAACACACAGAATCCTGAGAATGCATTACAGGAGGCGCTGCTGATTAAGACGGCAGGGCGACCCTGAATGAGGTCATCGGACCCACTCTCTACCCACCCGAAGTTGACTGTGAACACAGGCGAGCCTGACCCTCGGGCCGGGCCGGCGGCTGCACCCTGTTGAACACGCCCGCTCTGCAGGCCCACAGCCTGCGAGCAGAGCACGCTGTCACACGAGCAGCGTCCCATCGCAGCCATGGTCACGGTCAACATGGACTCTGAGCGCTCTGCACCTCACCCCCGAACCAGCCCCCATGGGTCCCCGACTTCCCTGAGTCTGCACTGCCCCAGCTCTGGCCTCGGATCACAAGGCCGTTCTGTGGATTGTTTAATCTTTTACTCTCACACACACACATTAGCCACCAAAAGATGGTGACGCTTTACAGGAAATTAGCTTCCCTTCTTCAATTCTCCCCTGAGGAGGGGTTTGTTGATTTTAGAGAGGGAGGATGCCTACCCCAACCGGGGATCCGGCCCGAAACCTTTGGTGCTTGGGACGACACTCCAACAACCGAGCCACCCAGCCTGGCCTCATGTCCTCGCTTTTAAGTGAAGGTTTCATTCAGCACGACCACGGGTACTGGGAACCCGAGAGCGTTTTTAATGTCTCACCCATCACTCCGATGCACACATCTCCTGGAGAGCTCGTCCTAGAACCAGGGGGGAATCGCCCATGGTTTTCGCCATCCACGTGGAAAAACGGAGCGATTTTTCTAGGCCGGCCGAATCTCATCGCGGAGTGTTGACACAGGTGACGAGCGGAGCTCACGACACAGAAGCAGAAGCTGGCATCTGTCCAAGGACCAGTCTGAACAGCCTCGCACCCAACAGCATTAGGAGGAGAAGGTACACCCTGAAATGCTTTGGGAGAAAGGTCTGTTTTCACGACGGACGGCGGTGAGGGCTCTTCGGTGCCCGTTCAGGCCCTTCTCCTCCACGCTCGGATGCTCAGCGGTGGCTCCACGTGGCCGGGCACCAGCCGCACCCCGGCCGAGCCGCACCGGGCAGAGGGCCACTACTGGGGGCTGCGGCCTCGCCAGTCTTAGGCCACGGTTCTAGGACCAGCCTCCCCGACTCAGGAAAGACTGTCACTCAACAGCGTTCCAACGGGAAAGCGTTCCCACAGGCATCCTTACATCACACGCACAGAGACCGCCCTCAGCGGGAGTCTGACACGCCATTGCCCCTGGGTCCAATCGCCTTCATAAGCAGACCCCACCAGACCCCAGCGTGGGTGGGGAGTCCGTGAACAGAACCGTCTCCACATCCTTCGGCAGGACCTTTGATAACTCAGCACGTCCTCTCGCCCGACCGGGACATGTGGAGGCGGAGGGGAGGGGAGGGGAGGACGCGGCGTCCTGGCGGTGTGGGGAACACTCGCGCTCCACCCCAGCCCGCCCAGGGCTCTCTCAGCCCCGCCCCACTGCGCATCTTTTCCAGGGACTCTCTGCAAAGCTATCCCTTCTCGCGATGCTACTTTATGTCTGAACTGTTTGCGTTTTCAAAGGACATAGTGAACATTAGACAGGAAACTTTCGCCCCAGTGGACACTGTATCTACCGCCAAGGCAATCATGAACACTCTGGTCACCGGGGCTTCTCTACCCGAGGGGGAGACGCCTCGGGGACCACTGCGCTCCGGCCTTTGGGGAGTTTGAACGTGAGACCGGCTCCTTCTTCTTCTTGGCAAAGGACCTCAGGGGCGAGGCTGACAGGAGAGCGGGCAGTCCCAGGTGGCTCCCCTCGAGGAGGCGCGGACCACGCACACACCAACAACGTGCACACGTCGCAGGCATCAGACGGGCAGAGTCGCCGTCCTCAGTGGAGAAGGAAGCGATGTGTCTGCTGGGAGTGTTCTCTCCGAGGAGGTCACCGAGACAACCTGTGAGCAGCGACGTTCGCCCAGTGGCCGTGCAAACAACGGACACGGCGTTTTCAAAGTCGGTGACGGGCTGGCTTACTAGAGCATCAGAGTCGACGTGGAAACGCAGCGTTAAGACCGGCAACCCGTAATCTTAAGAGTGGTGGCTTTCTGGGGTGGATGCCCCCTCCTGCACCAAGACACCATCCCAAGCCTTTATTTCCCCTAAAAATTACGCGCTCTTCTTTCTCGGTGCCTGCTGCCAGCACGCCCCGTCCCTCCGGAGCGCCGCCTAGCCACTGGTGAGGGCTGTGCGCGAGCCTCTCCTCACCTCTGAACCCATGGGGCCGGCAGAGCGTGGGCAGCGCTCAGCTTCCAGCCCTGCCTGGTGGACGAGGAGGGTGGTTTGCACAAAAGCTCGACTCAAAGAGCCTGTCCCACTCCAAATAAAAGGAAGAGACCAATATATTAATCATGGTTTCCTTTTAATAAGGCTTTTTACTCAAAAGTGTAGCTTTGAAAATCTCTAGCTTGAGAAAACCAGAAGGGCCCGGGAGCCCTCACTCTGCACCCAGCGCAGGAAGCCGCGGCCGCCACGCTCACAAACTCGCCGTCACCCACGCTGGAAACCAAACGCACCACTTCAAACTCAGAGCCAACTCTGGAAACTAGAAAGCTGATGCCTGTCCCACTTTGATTCAAGGAGAAAAGACAAGTTTTTAATACAGTAAAACAACACAAAAAGTAAACAAGTCTTTAGAAGTCACTGGGGGGGTGTATTTATATAATTAGGATTATCATCAACATTTAGGATTATCATCAACATTTAAAACTATTAAAAATAAGGTTGCCACCTTACCTTTTATTTTGGTACTGGAGTGTTATATTTTTTTTGGGGGGGGAGACTTTGCCCAGACAAGCTCTCCAACCTCCAGCTCGTTCCCGACTGCGGGACTGCGCCGCGCCCCCCCACCCCCCACTGGCAGGAGGCAGAGAGGCGCTCACTCTGGCTGCCACGATGCCAGGCCCACAAAAGCGCAGCTGAGACGGGAGCACGATTCTTCCCCAGGAAGAAAACACTTTGCCCGCAATGGGCCTGCAAAGTCTGCCGAGGCACCACTCTCCCCCTTGGCTGTCACGGTTTGATAACCTGCTTGTTTTGCCTAAAAGCAAGATGGCAATCTTAATCAAAAAAGGGAAGCTAGATTTTTTAAATAACTTAAAAAAATTATTTTTATATAAAGCAGCAAAAACACTTTCCTCTCTGCAGAAAAAAAAACCCCGAACGTGAAATAAGGAACCACGGCGAGGAAGGGCCCCGCTCTCGCAGGCGCGCCGACGGGGTCCGGGGCGGCCGGGGTCCTCAGAGCTGCCCCTCGACGTCCTCCGCGCTCTCCGGAGAAGGCTCTTTGGCATCTTCAGTCGCTCCTTTCCTTCCCTCTCCACCTAGACTCCCCTCTTCTAGCCTGGTCCCATTGGGGATGGAGTTCTGGCCGTTGACCAGCCCATTTTCTGCAGCCTTTGCGCGGCCGACGGCCTCCGCGAGGGGGACGGCCCCCTGCCCGCCGGCCCCCTCCCCCAGGCTCCGCAGGACCAGGGGCAGCCTGGAGTCGGCCCCATCGCCCTCCAGCAGCCCCGGGTGACTCTCCTCGTACTTGGGCAGTGGAGCCCGCTCCTCCATTTGCTTGCGGTAATATTCCCGGTTCGCGGCCGCACTCTTCACCGCTTTTTCCAAAATCTCTTTTTCACCCAAGCGCAACTTGATGGCCATTCTTGCACGAACAGAAAGGTCCTGGTTTTTCAAGATGGACCTGTCTTCCTAGAAAATGAAAAGGAGCAAAATCAATCATAAGAGGTTTCAATCAGCCAAACCACAGGGACAGAAGGCAGGTCAGCGGTGGTTGGGGGTGGGGCCTGAGAGACATTTAGGGTGTGCCATGAGGTTCTAGAACATGACTGTGGACATGGCTGCGTGGCTGTACATTCATGTCAAACGAGCACTTTAACATCGCAAATCCTACTGTGTGCAAACTCGGCCTCAACAAAGCTCTCAGGAAACAGAAGCGAGCTTCAATCCAAGGAGCTCTCACATGTCCGACAGGGAACCTCCCTCGTGCTCGAACTTGTTCTCCGTCTTGTCTTGGGAGCTAACGGGGCCCAGGGCTCAGCCCGTGGCTGAGTGAATGAATGAGAAGTATTTCAAGGTGAGTGACCCAATGGTCAACTTTGAAAGCACAAATGAAAGCTTCTACCTGTTGTATCATGGATTAGAAATTATAGAGAAATATCAAAGATTTAAATGAATTTGCCTTCTAATCAACAGTGCCCAAACAGGATTCTTTTGTTAAGCGTAAAGGTGTTAAGTAAAAAAGAAGAACTATGGTGATTCACACGTAGGAAGGAATCTCTTACGAAGCACCTTCTAAAACAGGCCACAGCGCGAACCCTCGGCGGCCGAGTTACCTCGCTGGTCGTCTTGTGCGTCTTCAGGAGGAGCGAGGCCCGGTCCTCCAGGAACGCCCACAGCCGCACCTCGTTGTCCCAGCTCACGGGGTACTCGGCGTTGCCCAGGGTGAAGACTCTGTCGATGGCGCTGTCCCCCAGCAAATGCTCCTTCAGTTCTTCTACAAGACAAACAGCCATCTGTCAGGGGCGGCACTCCTTCCCATCCTAACAAGCAGCCCACGTCACATGACAGCTTCCCCGAAAGCGCTGCTTTTGTGGGGCGCGGCCTCTCCAGGAGAGCTGGCGCCGCGTCTCGGGCAGGAAAGCGAGGTGAGAGCTTCCCCAGCCAGCTCCACTCGAAGCCTCCACCTTCATGGTTTTCCTGAGGGACCCCAAGAGCTTTCGGGCCGTCCCACCAGCTCCCTTTTAAAACACAATCTACGGCGGCACTTTGACAATACCCTTCCTCCAAGCCACGAGCTCTGTCACACCAGCCGCGTGGGAAAGACACTCCGACGAACAATGGAACGAGCAAACCGAACACCAGCAGAGCACTGCAAGGAGCCTTCTGATTTAGGTCTGATGGGGGCTATTCACACAGTGGACCCCACCCAGCTACTGACCCCGACTGACAACAAAGCCACGAACAGAGAGAGAGGAGAAAACAGACTGGGAAAATCGCAGTTAATGAAAAACGTGTGGATGCCCCTCACTTGTCAGGAACTTAAATAGCAACTGCAAATAAACGCAAGTGAACATCTCAATTACTTTCGACTACAGTTAAGAGGAAAGAATCCAGCCACCACTCTGAGCGGTTTATCTCCTGGCACATTCTCCTCAAAAGACCAAAGCATGAGGGTTCTATTCATGCTCAAGACATCCACCCGCTTCTTATGTAATTAGGAGACAGTGTCTTTCTCAGAGCAAAATGCCCTGCAGCTGTCACTATTTACAATGCAAATGCGAGGACTTCTGTTGCCAGCAAACCAAACTTTTATCAGCACTAGAGTGATTCGAAGGACACATCAATTGTCTTGACATGACAAACTGTGGCTAAAGAGAAACAAAAAAAAATCAACAGCAGATCTAAACTGGTTCAAGGAGTCTGTCTTTTGTTTTAATTTTAAACAAAATAGAAGTTAATCTAATGTTCAAAAAAGAAATTCATTAAGTTGTCTTTGTCAGCGAAAGACTGTGATAATTCAGGGTTTTTAGATGTTTGATCCTTCAGTTTGTATTCTTTGTATAAAGTCATCAAAAGTTTAAAGACACCCCAAATGGTGGAAATTTGTTTTCAGAAGCCCCCAAAACTGAGGTCTCCAGTTCCCATTTTCCTTTTCTTCCGCGGCCTGCCCGTCTCCACCTCCAGGCCGGCAAGTGCAGCAGTGCACCCGGCACGCTCTCCCTGCCCTCTGACCTCAGTTCCCGTGTCTGGAGGAAGCAAACCCACACGTGGGAGGAGGAGACAAGGTCGCCACACTCGCAAGGTGAACCCAGGGCTCGTGTGGTGGGCCACCTCCCGCTGCTCCCCTCTGCTGACCAGCCCTGTCCTCGCAGGGTCCTCAGCCTCCCCCGCCACTGTGGGAGTGAGCTCTGGTCACGCCAAGGGCAGCAGGCTCCTCAGCCCGGGTCCTCCAGACCCCCAGGACACCACAGTTTCCTCTGTGGCTCGTGTCGTTGCCAACCAGCAGCAGCCACGTGGGATGCCTGGGGCACGGCTCTGGAACCAGACAGGGCCATCGCCGGCCCAGTTCCTCATCCGCTGGGAACTGCTGTCCCTGCATCAGACACGCGGGACCCTGTCTCTCGCCAGGCTGATGAAACCACCATCGAGCCTGCACTGCACTCGGCACTGCGCGGGCACACGGGGGCGCTCACGATCACAGGGCTGTCCTCGCCCCGTCGCTTCATGACAGACCCTTCAGCCTGTGAGCTGTGACCACGTTCAATTTGTACCCCTGCATACATGCGAGAGGAACCCACCGTCAACCCTTAACTTGTGTCCACTCAATGGAACTGACAGACCCCTGCCGAAGCACGAAGTCGCCGAAAGCGCTCACCTCAATGAAGGTGAGGCTACCGCAAAGTGGCTGCTCGAGAGGGACATGTGCCACCTGGTGCCTCAGCAGTTCTGGCCTCTTGTTTTTAAGTGTCCTCTACCTCCACGCCAATGGAGGCCACTTCTCCTGGATGTGGACACGAACGCAGGGAGCTGAGGACAGCAGAGTCCCCTCCACGGGCCATGGTTTAGGGCCACGGCCCAGATGCCCTTCCCCAGCGCCCGGGCGGCTGTCCCTGGGAGAACACGCACCCGTCGGTTCCGCTAGGCGGCCACTCGCCCCCTCCTGCCCCACCCGCTCCACACAGGATCCAAGCGAGTCGACGGCACCAGCAAACACACGCACGTTAAGGTGAGGCCTGTGCGCCAGGTCGTGGGAAGCAGTGTCGGGTGAAAAGGGAAAACCACCAGCACAATCGGTGAAGTCTCAGTAAGAAACCCAAACGACTTGTCTTAAGCAAACGTGACAGAGATGCTCCGCGCGTATTTTTAACTCTTTCTGCGCCTGGACAGAGAGGCTGGAGACAAGACATCCTGTGACTTCAGCCGATTCCGCTGGCAGCGCTCCTGGCTCTAGCAGGACGCCCGGCCTCAATAGGCCTTCTGGCCATTTCGCACTCAGAACACAGGCCCGGGTGACACACGGAGCCCCGGAGCCCCCTGGGCCTTCACCGAGCACGTGACTTCAGCGTCAACCCCTCGTTACTGTGGGGTGAGGTGGAAAGAAGCACATCGACACCTCCCGTCTCCGGGGTGAGGTTTCGACACAGGTAATCCAGGATGTTCTCGGTTTCCATCCAAGGCAGTAGAGAATTGTTTATGACAAATGAATACTGACAGCACATTGAGGATTAAACAAAACATTTTCAAGGCAAAAAAGAACAACTTCTTTCTCCAATATTGCTAACTTACCTCCTGCTAAAAGGTACTTTAGTTTTCAGCAATTTTCTCTTTAATCTGAAACCCAACGCTTTACGTTTCTATGAACTGAAAAAAGGGACCCTTTCTTCCCGACGTGATTTACCTTCGGTCATGCAGAACACGCGGAGAAAAGCCAGCAGCTGCGCAGAGACGGGCGGCTCCGTGAAGTGCAAGGCGAACACGCTGGAACTGCCGGGACAGGAGGGAGACCGGTCACCCTCTGCAGCACCCCGCCCGCTCCCGGAGAAACCCCCCAAACTACGGTGCGCGTGGCCGCGTGGCCGCCCGCGCAGAGCGCAGAGCGGCGGCTGGCGCCAGCCCGGCTGCTCCTCCAAACCGCGAGAGCATGGCCTCCCGGCGGCTCCGCCGACGGCCCGGCTGACCGATGGGGACAGCAGCGACCATCCCACCAGCCATCCTCACAGTCTAACAGCCACAGCCGCGTACAACACGCTAACAGAATTAAGCACACTGTGGTTCTTAAAAAATGTTAACAATAATTTATGTTGAGTTCACATTTTAATCATTAATCAAATATTGACAAGTTCAATAAAAAAAGGGCCGGGTAATCCATTTTCATTAAGAATAGTTCCTCTGTTCCCTGGACAACTAATAAATCATAATTCTTGTCTTCTTTATCATTTTGCACCTCAAATGCACTAAAATCCTAAAGAATTTAACCAGAAATTTTTGAAGTGACTGAGGATCACGACTTCATTACAGAAACTAATGGTGGCAAAAAATCAAACGAAACAAATTGATCCAGGTCATTAACCTTTTCAAGGTGAAAGACGCTAATGACACCCAAGTACTTATTTAACTTAATGAGGGTTTCAGGCCACAGCCCCTGGAGCTGACTGTGAATACTCCCCGCGACACAAACATGTTCACCCAGAAACGCGGGGACGTCACCAGGCTCCGCCGTGGTGTGGATGTGCGTGTAACGGGATAAAGGGACACGACAAACTGCTGTCGAGAAGTTTTATCGCCACACCAATTAAACATCATGCAACTGGAAACAGTTCAAGCAGCACAGGCAGGAGCTGGCCGCCGTTTTCTACGTACGTGGGGATGCCAGCGCGAGCCAAGACCTCGGCCTTCATCGCGTAGAGCCTGTCGCTTTTACTCACTCCAAGCTTTATTTTCACTCTGTCGTGTGAATTATTGTCAAAGAAAAAACCACTGTGGATCACAAACTCTGCATTTGACCGAGTGCCATAAAAAATGTAAATCTGAGATGCAGTAAAGAAAAAATAAAGGGACATAAGAGAGACTTAACATCCATTCTCAGCACAGAGCAGGGTCAAGGGTCAGTTCCCACAGACGCGACGGGGCTTTACACTAAGGCAGTGGGACCGCGCGGCGGGGGCCCTGCGGCTCTCTGGGCGTTGCTCGGCGCACACTCCCCCACTTCCCAAACTGCCAGAGACCAGGAGGAGCCTCACTCCCTCGCGGGGGCCCTCTGTGCACAGGAAGGAGCCAGCCCACAAATCCC
>PVKM010034973.1:0-15355 GCA_004027735.1 Carollia perspicillata
CATCTGGAACTCAGTGTATTGGTTTCCTACTTTCATCCATTTCCTCCTCTTATGAGATCCAGACAGGGAACCTTGTGGGCCCGACATTGAAGACCACTCATATTCTGTCCTTCACTCTTCCATTCACACTTTTCTTTCAGAAAAGCCGTGTTACCGTCCTCCCTAACCTCCATCCCCCGCCATCACATTCAGCCAGCGTGTACTGATGTGGCTATTATCAGCAGTAAAAACATTAAGATGCTTTCATACCGATGGGTAAATGGTCACTTCCGAGACCTCCGGAGCTCCCCGCTCCCAGTCTCCCTGGCCACCACAGCCCTTTCTCTAGGACTGTAATGAGCTAGAAAGCACGTGTCCTATCTAAATGGTGCTGCTGCTACTCGGCAGCAACAGACAGTTGCAGTAAAAACATTTAGGCCCATATGTGCTTTGATTTTTCAAGAGAAGCCAGAAACCCAGAGTTTTTATCATGAGACCTCCCAAGTTTTAAAAACATTCTGGAACCAAACAGAATACACCTGTACACTAGACCTAGGTCACAGTCCACCAGTCTGCCACCTCTGCTGTGTTTTATCTCCTCCACAACTGCATTATTAGGCACCATTTACAGGGTGGGCAGAAATAGGTTTACAGTTGTGAGCACGCAAAACAGAGCTTATTCTTTTATTATTGTTTATTTGTATCACTACTGTAAACCTACTTTTGCCCACCCCTGTATTTGAATACACCCAGACCAGCCGTTCAGCAGTTTGAGTTGAAGAAGTCTCAGTCTTCTTTCCTGACTGAGTCCCAACTAAGATCTCTTTCTTTCTTTCTTTGAGATGAAAGCACTGTGTTGGCACAGAACAGAGTGTAGCACTATTGACCAAAGGATCCCTTCCTCCGTGCTCAAAGGACACCAGCACTATGTTATTTCCTATCAGATGAGGTTCCCTAAAATACCAATGCATACACCCCTGTTTGCCCAGGGCAGTTTACTATTTGTCTAAACAAAAATGTCCCACTTGGTCACTTACACAGTGTCCACATTAACTGTCCCATAGTAAAAGGAACCCCTACGTTCCAACTTAAGGCTCTCTCCTCCTAATGCCCTAGTGTTTTACCAGGCAAACGGTCCCAGAGCTTTTGGCTTTGCAGCCATCCTGGTATTGACTGCGTTACTCAACTTTCTTTCCTCCACCTTTTTTTTTTGTTGTTCTTGTTGCTTTTGTTTTGCCTTAGCGCTGCATCAATTTGGCTATTGGAAACAAGGAGGAGCATGCCATACTTCTCTGTAATTTCTTTTTGTATTTCGGAAAGAAAGCTTTGGTCCTCCTGGGAACCTCAATGTTAGAAGTAAGTGCTGGAGTTAATATTCAAATAGTGTAAGCAAAAATATTCATCTATCAGCTGCAAGTTTGAAAGATGTCAACCCCAAGTTCCCATCTTTTCATAAGCAAATTAAGGAATTTTGTGGGCAAGCAATTATTTAGTTAAGATAATGTTGGTTCTCATCAAAAGTTCTACAGTGTAAAGAAGGACCTCCTTTTGTTTTTCTCTGTAAAATAGTACTAGTAATATGGGGTTACTAGAAATATTAGGTTACATAGTAAATCCCTGACACTGAGAAGAGCACTTGGTTCGTGGTAAGTGTCAGTAATGGTGGTGGTGACGTGGTAATAGTTACAGTAGTAGTTGTAGTGGCTGTTAACCACTATTGCCATCATCATCTTTTCATGTTCCTAATTCTATATTTAAGATCCTTAAGAAACACTTTCCCCCACTCCCCATTGCTCAGTTTTTACTTGCACAAGAAGTGGGCCAGAAATTCATGTTTACCTACCTGAAATTTTTACAACTTAATTTTATACTCCTGTATTCATACATCCAAAAAGCTGTCTTCTTTCAAACTTTTTCTATTTCAACTTAAATATCTTGATATGTGTTATAATTTACAGTCTAGTTTTATGGGTTTTTTCATGAGCTCATTTCTGTACATTCCCTTGATATAGCTTTTATTTTTGTGTCACAATTGTGTCAGCTGAAAGCCTATGGTTAATTTCCCCGTATGACCTGCTGTAGTTTTAAGTGCCACTAGATGGCAGCAAACAGTCAACAATATTTCAACAAACATTTGCTTTTAGACTTGTGAGTCACTATCATGGGTGGCACCCTTCAACGGTGTTTAAATTCAGTTTTGTGGTTGAGGTGAAGCCTCCTCTCTACTGTAAAGGAGATGAACACAGTGATAAAGAACAAGAGATTTGGAGCTGGGAAAAGAAGGCTACACAGTACAGTGTTAAGAGTATGGGTGTGGGAATTGATCAGTGATGGTTTTAAAAACCAGCAATGCCATTTACTAACTGTGTGAGCTCATTCTTTTCTTTAAAAAATTATTTTAATCGTTTTTCCATTACCATTTATCCCCACGATGCCCCCCACCCTGCAGTCACCACACGGTTGTCCATGTCCATGAGTCCTTTTTCCTTCTTGCTCTATCCCCACACCCGCTAACCACCCCCACCCAAGCTGTCAGCCTGCTCTCTGCCTTTACTTCTCTGAGCTTCAGCTGCCTTCTCCCAAAACAGGAGTCATGCCTTTTACTGTTACCCTAGACAAGCCCCTTAACCTGATTGTTATCTGAAAAATTAGCATAATAATCATTCCTACCTCACAAATCTGGAGTGAATCAAAGCAGGAAAATTAGTGCAAATGCTGAATAGAGTACCCGATATATATAAACACTCAATAAATGGGAAATAGTCATTATTATTGTTACCTGAAATTTTATTCTTTGCTAAGAAAAGTTTGCACTTCACAAACACAATGACTCTTATTTCTCAAATTGTTTCCTGATCTTGTTCTCAGAATTAATTTAATGGTTTTTTAACTTCACTTGGCTTTTTCAGAGACTAAAGCTAGTTTCTGTTCCCAGACTCTGTGGTGCTCACCCCCTCTTCTGAGTACATGCTACTCAAAACAGGGCTAGTCCATATAGCATCGTAGTGTGAATTAGACAACAGTGCCCCTACCTCAGAACACTTCTGGCGGTTAGGAAATTGTCCTGATTTTGATAGAACAATGTATCTTATTGCTGTGAGGGGACACCTGTAGGACTGTACGTGGCAGCACTGGCTCAAAAGCTCTCTCATTTGAATCCTCGCGCTAGCCTGGACCTGAAGATTTCTGGAGCTCCAGCTTTTTTTACCTTCCAAAAAAATTTAAAGGCCCCAGAAAAGGCTTTTAGAAATCAAAGATATCACGTGTTTACACTGTAATTTTCACATTCAAAACTGTGTTAAATCAAGTACCCACCTCAGATGACTTCAACTTCTTTTCCTCATACAGGGGCACATGGCTTATGTATTAACTCATGAAACTGATGACTATTTGCTTTGGAATCCATTAACTGGACAGTGTCATAAGCAGTTTGACCCATTCTGTCCTTTACAAAGTGTAGACTGTTTGTTTGATGGTGGAAATGTAAGTATACAGTGTGAAAAAAATCTTTGAGCCACCTCCTCAAGTCAAATCAGTGACCTGTCGCCCTGGCTATACGTTAGAATCACATGAGGAATGTTGAAGTAAATATAAAAGCTCAATTAGAATCCCTGGGGTGTGAGCCCAGGGAAATCTTTTACCCCTAAAGCTGCCCACCCCAAGGTGATTCCGTAGTGCCTCCAAGGCTGAGGGCCAATAACCAATGAGCAGTCTAACGATCGTCAGCCTGGAACGCCTTTACCTCCTGCCTCAGAGCCTGCCTTGGTTTCTGCCACCTCCTTGGGCAGTAGGACTATAAAATTTTGCTTCATCCTAACCAGCTATGGGCTTTGGTCTCCTGTGGGCCTGTACTGATTTTATGTTAATGTTTTAATAGGTCTGGTTTAATATTCAACAAAATAATACACCCATGGCTGTATATTTTGACTATTCAAAGGAAAGTTTCTGGAAACAGTTGCTTCCAAAAAATTTTCAAGGGACACAAGCACAAAGCATACAGGTAAATCATATTTTTCCAGCTGTGTCAGTATGAAAGTTGCCCTTGCTTCCAATCTTTACTAGTTCTGACAGCTCTCGTTATGTTTCTGTAGCTGATAGCTTATTGAATTATTTGGCAATATTAATAAAATACAGTTTTCTCTGTCATCGAGCCATAGTCTGGGCTAACCTTGAAAGAAGATGGGGAAGAAAAGCAGCAGACTCTCCGCCTGGGGCTAGGAGGCCAAGCCAAGCACAAACCTGGGATTAGGCACCAACTCCATCACCACAGGGCTCAGCCACTGGGCCTGTGACACACTCCATATGGCTTTGTACTTGGTATCCCAAATTCCATTTCAGCTGCTGTTTCTAGATGGACCATGGTATGGCAGGCTGCAGGCAGTGGCAAATCCAAAAACTGAAAGCTATGAGCCCGGGGGAAACAGGGAGGAGATGAGATAAAGAGAAAATAACAATACAAAAATAGGCAGGAGACGATTCACAGGAGCAGAAACTCTAATGTTCAACCTCACTCAGAATCAGGGAAATGCAATTTAAAACAGTGAAACCCTATTTCACATGCATAAGATTGTCAAAAATAGTTTTAAGTGTGATGACACCAAGTGTTGGCAAAGAGGCAGAGAAGTGGTGGGACTATAAATTGCTATAAACACTTCAAAAAGCAGTATGGTGATATCTGTAAAGTTGAAGATGCTCAAACTTTGATTTCTCCAATCCAACTTCTAAGTATATGAGTATACCCTACAGGAACTTGCTCAGGGAGACAAGTATAACTATGTTCATGACAGAATTGCTTGAAATAGAAAAAAATTGGAAACAATTCATCAACCAGAAAATTGATACATGAGTTGTGAAGTATTCATACTATGAAAACTTCTACACAGCAGTAAAAAAAAAAAGTATGAACCAATTTACAATAGTTCTCAACTTGACCATGCGATCATTACATCTCTGAGGGTAGAACCCGCACATCAGTGTTTTGTAAAGCTCCCCAGGTGATTCCAGTGTGCAGCCAAGGTTGAGAACTACTGACCTATAGCCACGTATGGCAACATGAATGAATATAAAAAATGTAATGTTAAGCAAAATAAAGAAGTTGTCAAAGGAGACATACAACACAAAAACGTCTACATAAGGTTCGAAAACTGTACGTTGTTTATGTATATATAAACGTGTAGTGATAGTATAAAAGCATTTATAGGAAAGATAGATACCAAATTCAGGTTAAAGGTTACCTTTGGGGAAATAAAATAAAGGAATGAGATCAGAGAGAAGTATACAGAGGACTTCAAGTCTATATGTACTGTTTTACTTTATTTAAATACCTAAATCAAACATGAAAGAATGCAAAGAGTAGCTATAGCTAGGTAGCAGTTATGTTGGGTAGACGTCTATTCCATCATTTTCTTTGCTTGTCTGTATATTTGAGGCAGTTCACGATATCACAAAGATGCATGGTACCGGAGCCTGTAAAGTGAAGAGTCTCTCTCCTCTTCCACATCTCTTTCCACTCTCTAAGAAATAACCACTGTGTGCGCCCTTCCAGACCTTCTCCACGCAGCTGCAAGCATATATTTATATGCTTTATATATGTGTACTATATATATATTATATACCTAATACGTAAATATAGTATATAAGTATTATATGTTATATATAAATACATACTTGCAATATACAAGTGTATATTTATATATATATTTCCTGTTTGTAAAGTTGTTTTCAAGAAGGGAAATGTGCTTATCTCTCTTGTGCAAACCACATTTACAGCACCCACAGGCCATATCTTGCTTGTCCCATCCCAAAGTTGTAAGTGAAACATTGCTTCTTCTAGAGAGAGAATGATATATTTAGAAATGAGGTTTGTTTTTTACTATTAATCATTCTTGTATCCGTGCAGCTAATGTTTATTGAGTGCCCACTATGAGCCAGCACTGTGTTAGGTAAAGGTGCCACAAGGAAAAATGCATGTCTCAGCATTCCTGGGACTTGTGTTCTGGAGGAAGAAAGAGCAGGAAACAAGCACTGGCAGTGTGGAGCGATACGTGCTATGAGAAGTAATGAATGTGCTCTGGGGGCACATGGCTAGAGGACTTGACAGGAGGAGAGATGCAGGCGCTTCCTGGGGAAAAAGTTACAACCAGCACAGGGAGGAATGGTGAGCAGGGGCTGGCCTAGAATAAAATCAGAAAAGAGAATGGTCCCAGCAGAGAGCAGAAACAGTGGGCATAAAGATCGGCAGTAGCAAGGAGATGTCTGTCAGACAGCTCAAAGGCCAGCTTTGCTGCTGTCAGGGAGTGAGCAAAGATGAGCTCAGGCATGAGCAGAGTCCTGGTCAGGATTTGGGCCTCTGTCCTCAGGGCCGTCAACAACTAACATTACCAAGGCAAGGGATGCCATGATCAAAATTGTGTGTTTGAAAGGTGCTCTGGCTGCGGGTGGACTCTAAACCTTTTGCCAAGTAGAGTCTATAAATGTAAAACTCATAGTTGCCTCTGACTTGTATCTCTACTGAATTTTTTCTGGTAGGTTAATGGATGGCCCTTGATCTTCTGCCTTGACAAACACATACCACAATAACCACTCTCTGTAGTGAACAATGTTTTTGTTATCACAGTTGAGAACACAAATTTGAGTGTGCATAATGAGAACGTGTGTATTCAGAGATGAATGAACAGGGACATTCTCTTTAAGTTTTTTATTTTTATTTTTTAATAGTTTCTTTTTTTATTGTATTTTTCCATTACCATTTATCCCCTTTATACTCTCTTCCGCCTCCTCCTACCTACCTCCCCCCACTCACAATCACCGCACTGTTGTCCTTGTCCATGAGTTCTTTCTCTTTTTTGCTTAATCCCTCCACATACCCCCCAGAGCTGTCAGCCTGCTCTCTATGAGTCTGATTCTATTTTGCTTGTTAATTCAGTTTGTTCGTTAGATTCTACATGAGTGAAGTCATATGATATTTGTCTTTCTCTGACTGGCTTATTTCACTTAGCATAAAGTTCTCCAGGTCCATCCATACTATTGCAAAATTTTCTTCTTCTTTACTGCCAAGTAGTATTCCATTGTACCATAGCTGTTTTATCCACCCATCTATTGATGGGCACTTGGGCTGCTTCCAACTCTTGGCTATTGTAAATAACGCTGCAATAAACATAGGGGTGTTTATGTTCTTTCAAATTAGTGTTTCAGGTTTCTTCAGATAAATTCCCAGAAGTGGAGTTACTGGGTTGAAAGGAAGTTCATTTTTAATTTTTTGAGGTAACTCCATACTGCTTTCCACAGTGACTGCACCAATCTGCATTCCCAGCAACAGTGCAGAAGGATTCCCCTTTCTCCACATCCTTGACAGCTCTTGTTTGTTGATTTTTGAGGATAGCCATTCTGACAGGTGAAAGGTAATATCTCGTGGTGGCTTCAATTCGCACTCTGATGATTAGTGGTGATGAATCTCTTTTCATATGTCTATTGGCCTTCTGTATGTCCTCTTGGGGGAAGTGTCTATTCAGGTCCTTTGCTCATTTTTTAATTGGATTGCTTGGGGGTTTTGGTGTTAAATTTTATAATTCTTTATAAAATTTGGATATTAACCCCTTATCAGATGTATCATTGGTGAATATGTTCTCATTCAGTGGGTTGTATTTTCATTTTGTTGATGGTTTCTCCTTTACTGTGCAAAAACTTTTCAGTTTGATGTACTCCCATTTATTTATTTTTTCTTTTCTTTCCCTTGCTAGAAGAGATATATCAGAAAAAAAATATCACCACAAGCAATGCCCAAGATTTTACTTCAATGTTTTCTTCTAGGAGTTTTATGGTTTTGAGTCTAACATTTAAGTCTTTAATGCACTTCAAATTTACTCTTGTGTGTGGCATACGAAGGGGGTCTAGTTTAATTTTTCTGCATATATCTGTCCAATTTCCCTAACACCGTTTATTGAATAAACTGCCTGTAGCCCATTGTATGTTTTTGCCTCCTCTGTCAAATACTAACTGACTATGAAGGCACGGGTTGATCTCTGGGCTCTCTGTTCTGGTCTACTGATGTACGTATCTGTTCTTATGCCAGTTCCATGCTGTTTTGATTACTGTGGCCTTATAGTATAGTTTGATATTAGGTAGCATGATTCCTCAAATTTTGTTTCTTTCTCAAGATTGCTGATGCTATTCATGGTCTTTTGTGGTTCCATATAAGTTTTTGAAGTATTTGTTCTAGTTATGTGAAGTAATACCACTGGTATCTTTACATGAATTGCATTGAGTCTATAGATTGCTTTGGGTAATATGGACATTTTAATGATGTTAATTCTTCCTATCTATGAACATGGTATATGATTCCATTTATTTGTGTCTTCTTCAATTTCTTTCTTCAGTGTCTTATAATTTTCCAAGTACAGGTCTTTTACATTCTAGGAATAAAATTCCTAGCTATTTTATTATTTTTCAAGCAATTGTGAATGTGATTGTTTTCTTAACTTCCCATTCAAATATCTCATTATTGGCATATAAAAATGCAACTGGTTTCTGGATATTAATTTTGAATCCTGCTACTTTACTAAATTAATTTATTAGCTCTAGTAGTTTCTTGGTGGAATCCTTAGGGTTTTCTATGTATAGTATCATATCATCTGCAAATAATGACAGTTTTACTTCTTCCTTTTCAATTTGGATGCCTTTTATTTCTTCTTCTTGTCTGATTGCTGTGGCTAGGACTTCCAGTACTATGTTGAATAAGAGAGGTGAAAGTGGACATTCCTGTCTTGTTCCCAATCTTAAGGGGAATGCTTTTAGTTTTTTCCTACTGAGTATGATGTTGGCTATGGTTTTGACATATACAGCCTTTATTATGTTTAAGTGCATTCCCTTTATTCCCACTTTGCTGAGAGTTTTTATCATAAATGGGTGCTAGACCAAATGCTTTTTCTGCATTTATCGATGTGCTCATGTGGCTTTTATTCTTCATTTTTTTTACGTGGTATATCATATTCATTGATTTGAGGATATTGTACCAACTTTGCATCCCTGGCATAAATCCCACTTGATCATGGTATATGATCTTTTCATGTATTACTTTTGGTTTGCTAATATTTTGTTGAGGATTTTAGCATCTATGTTCATCAGGGAATTTGGCCTGTAATTTTCTCCCTTTGTAGTATTTTTATCTGGTTTTGGAATAAGTATGATGCTGACCTTGTAAAATGAGCTTGGGAGTCTTCCTTCCTCTTGAGGTTTTTGAAATAGTTTGAGAAGGAGAGGTGTTGGTTCTTTTTAGAATGTTTGGTAAAATTCTCCTGTGAAGTTATCTGGTCCAGGGCTCTTGTTTGTTGGGAGGGGCTTTTTGTTTGTTTGTTTGTTTTTACTGCTTCAATTTTATTACTTGTAATCTGTCTGTTAAGATTCTCTGATTCCTCCTTTCTTAGTTTTGGTAATTTGTATGTTTCTAGAAAGTTTCCATTTTGTTCAGCTTCTCCAATTTGTTGGGACATACTTGTTCATAATACTTTCTTACAATCCTTTATATTCCTTTGGTGTCAGTTGTTAATTCTTCTCTTTACTTTGTTTTTATTTATTTGGGTCCTTTCTCTTTTTTTCTTGATGAGTCTGGTTAAAGATTTGTCAATCTTGTTTATCTTTTCAAAGAACTAGCTCTTGGATTCATTGGCCTTTTGTATTTTTTTAGACTCTATTTCATTTATTTCTGCTCTGATCTTTATTATTCCTTTCCTCCCACTCATTTTTGGGCTTTGTTTGTTGTTATTTTTCAAGCTTATTTAAATGTGAAGTTAGATTGTTTATTTCAGATTTTTCTTGTTTCTTGAGATAGGCCTGTAATGCTATGAATTTCCCTCTTAAGACTGCTCTCCCAATGTCCCACAGATTTTAGGTCATTGTGTTCTCATTGTCATTTGTTTCAAGGTACCTTTTGATTTTTTCTTTGATCTCATTGTTGGCCCATTCATTGTTTAATAACATGTTATTCAGCTTCTATGTCTTTGGGGATTTTTCAGTCTTCTTCTTGTGATTGATTTCTAGTTTTGTGGCATTATGGTCAGAGAAGATACTTGATATGACTTCAATTTTCTTAAATTTATTGAGACTTGTTTTGTGTCCTAACATATGGTCTATCCTAGGAAACGTTCCATGTGCACCTGAAAGGAATGTCTATTTTGCTACTTTGGTGTGAAATGAGCTCCGTTTGATCTAGTGTGTCATTAAGGCTGCTGTCTCCTTGTTGATGTTCTGTCTGGAAGATCTATCCATTGAAGTAATGGGCTGTTAAAATCCTCTACAATGACTGTATTTCTGTTAGTCTTTCCCTTTATGTGCATCAAGATCTGCTCTACTCATTCAGGAGCTCCTATGTTGGGTGCATAAATGTTTGCTAGGGTTATATTCTCATGTTGGATTTTCCCCTTTATCATTATGTAGTGTCCTTCTTTGTCTCTTACTATAACCTTGGCTTTAAAGTCTATTTTGTTGACTATAAGTATTGCTGCCCCAGGTTTTTTTCCTTTCCATGTGCATGAAATATCTTTTTCCATCCCTTTTCTTTTAGTCTGTGTGCGTCCTTCATTTTGAGGCTGGTCTCTTGAAGACGCATATAAATGGATCTTGTTTTCTTATTCATTCGGCTGCCCTATGTCTTTTTATTGGGGCATTTAAGCCATTTACATTTAAAGTGGTTATTAATAGATAATTTATTCCCATTTTATTTTTTAAACTATTTTCCTCAGTTTTTTTTTTCTCCACTTCCTCTTCCTTCCTCAAACAAGCCCTTTAACTTTTCTTATAATACTGGTTTGGTGGTAACGAACTCCTTTAGTTTTTTTTTGGGTGGGGGAGGGGGTCTGGGAAACTCTTTATTACTTCTTCAATTTTTAAATGATAGCCTTGCTGGGTAAAGTAGCTTCAGTTGTAGGTACTTGCTTTTCATCACTTTGAATATTTCATGCCATGCCCTTCTGGCCTGAAGTGTTTTTGTTCAGAAATCAGATGACAGTCTTATGGAAGCTCCCTTCCAGGTAACTACCTGCTTTTCTCTTGGGGCTTTTAAGATTCTCTCCTTGTCTTTCAGCTTTGCCATTTTAATTATGATGTGTCTTGGTATGGGCTTCTTTGGGTCCATCTTTTTTGGGACTCTGCACTTCTGGACTTGTGTGTCTTTTTCCTTCACCAGGTTAGGGAAGTTTTCTGTCATTATTTCTTCAACTAGGTTCCTCATCCCTTGCTCTGTCTCTCTTCCCCTTCTGGTATCCCTGTGACACAAATGTTATGCTTCATGTTGTTCCAAAGGTCCCTTAAAATATCCTCATTTTTTAAAATTTTTTCTTAATATTGCTTTGATTTGGTGTTTTTTTCTATTATACCTTATCTTCCAAATTGCTGATTTGATCCTCTGCTTCCTCTAACCTACTGTGTGTTCCTTCCAGTGTATTATTTATTTCAGATATTGCATTCTTTATTTCTGACTAGACTTTTTTATGGTTTCTATGTCTTTTTTCATGCTGTTGAGCATCCTTTTTAAAAAAATATTTTATTTTTCTTTGGAGGGGAAGGGAAGGAGAGAGGGAGAGAAATATCAATGTATGGTTGCCTCTTGTGTGTCCCCTGCTGGGAACTGGCCTGCAACTCAGGCACGTGCCCTGACTGGGAATCGAACCGTGATCGTTTGGTTCGCAGGCCTGCGCTCAATCCACTGAGCTATACCAGCCAGGGCAGAGCATCCTTTTAATCATTACTTTCAACTTTATATCTGATAAATTGCTTGCCTCCATTTCATTTAGCCCTTCTTCTGGAGAATTCTCTTTTTCTTTTACTTGGGGCCTATTTCTTTTTCTTCCCATTTTGGCTGTCTATTTTTCTTTGTTTCTGTATATTAGGTAGATCTGCAAAGACTATATCAGATGCTGCCTGTGACTGGCCCTGGGCAATCTGTTTGGAGCTATCAGCTTGTGGTTACTTCTGCTGAGCCTGGGTATGTGCCGAAACACCAAGCTGCACACTTAGGCTGGCATTTACCAGCACCAGCCCTGGGGGGTGGTCAACTAAGGTCTCAGGGCACCCCGAGATCTGCCTCTGCCTGAAGGCTGTCTGTTAGGCTTAGTTGCTAAAAAAGCCTCTGGCTGTACTCCTTGGCAGGGTTTAAGCTCTATAGGGTGGGGCAAGAGGGATTCTTGTGGGTGGGTCTGTTGCTCACCCCAAGGCTGATACTGCATGGAGGAGAGTGCTCTGCCCTAGAATGATGGCTTCTGCAGTATGAGGAATGACTGAGCACAGGGATCCTGGCAGCTGACCCTTCAGCTCCTTCCCTAGAGCCATCAACCCCAGACTCTCTTCACATGGCTCTAAGCTGCTCTGTCTGCCCTCCACCAGAGCCCAGGGTAAGTGGTTGCAAATGAAATTTTGTGCATGTCTAGCTATCTCTCTGGGGCAGACAAAAACTTTGCTGCTTTTCACAGCTGGATGTTATATGGGCATCTTTCCTGGTTCTGGTACTCTAAGCTGGGGAGCCCGGCTTGGGGTTTAGACCCCACATTTCTCAATGGGAATCCCCAGCCACTGAAATACCCTCCTGAACTTCAGAGGCTGCATGTGGGAGCCCAGCCAGCCCTCTTGTGCCTCCACACTTCCTACCAGTCTCAATGCGGTGGTGTGGTTTCCTTTGTAAGTCCTTGATTATAAGATTTCTCTCCAGCTAGTCTTCAGTTGGTTTTTCAGGATAATTTTTCTATAATTAAGTTGTAATTCCAGTTTGGTCCTGGAAGGATGTTAGTGTAGTTTCTACCTACTCCACCACCATCTTGGATCACCTCTTTTAAAGTTTTAAAGGTTATGAATTCTCTGAAAGAAAGGGGCCTTTGGCAGAAAAAGAAAGCATATTAATACTCCATAAATTTATCAAGTCAGTGTAACTTAGACCTCTTTCTCAGGCCTGAAGGGGGCCTAACTAGTCCACAAGAGTTGCCTGGATTGGGCAGTTGGGAAAGAGGGAGGTGGGGATGGGGGAAGGGACATGATCTGGAGGGGGCGGATAGTGGTTGGTGACAGCAGTCAGGGAGTTCAGTCTAGTCTACCTGTCCTGCCTGGAATAGTCGGTGGCCCCTGCAAGATGGCGCTGGATTTCATACTGCCTTTCTCCAGTATCTCCCATCTCCTGCTGTGTTCCGTTGTGGGAAATTCCCAGTCCTGACCCCATTTCCTAATCTAGTGGTTCTCCAACCATGGCAGGCATCAGAACCACCTGGAGGGTTTGCTGAAACAGAAATTGCTAGGCCTTACCTTCAGAGTTCCTGATTCAGTGAGTCTGAGGTGAGGATAGATCATCCGAATCTCTAACAAGTTTCCAGGCCACGCTTTGGGAACTTCTGGTTTAGATCATCGTCTGACACACTGAGCGTTCTCAAACACTCCTGAAGTTTTCTGTGACTGAGAGGCCTAACAAGGTTTGCCTCCTTTTTAAATCACAGCCCTTATTCCACTCATGAGGGAGAAACATCTGTTCCTGTCTCTTCATCTGCCTCCATTTCTCAGCTCAGATATATCCAAAGTAAAAGCTGTAAATTCAGCCCCTCTCTCTTGTCTGTGTGAACCCTGCAAGGAGGGGAAGGTTGGGTTGGGGTAGCAGTGAACTTGAGAAATCTTCCCCTCCTCCCAGCAAATCCTGCTGGTGGGGAAATGTGGTAGGACATTGCTCTCTGTTGGTGGGGTGCCAGAGCAAGGGCTTGGGGGACTGGGGAGATTGAAATGGACTCTGTGTGTGTGTCTGTGTGTGTGCATGAAAATGCAAAAACCTGGCTCCTGCTGCTGAAAGAAACAAGTACTTGAAAGAGTAAAGATGATAAACTATGTTAAAAGAGTGATAATAGCTGGTGTTTATTGAGCAATATATACCAGGTTCTATGTATACTACTTTATTTTAAAAATTTCTCTAAACTGCAAAGAAGTAGGTAATATTATTGTCCCTCTTTTAAGATGTGGTAACTGAGACTCAGAGAGGTTAAGTAACTTCAACCAAGGTCATAGTTAGTAAGTGGGAGAGACTCATGCAGCTGCCAAAGATTATCTGGGAGAATCAAAAAGCATGTCAAATGCTTCTTTGAACACATGAATTGGTGGCAGCAGATTTGTCTAACCCATGAAAATATCTTTTGTAAATTCATTCCCCCTCCCATGCTCTGGTAAAGTAGTTTTAAAATAAAAGAAAATTCTGTTATTTATATTTTACCTTTGTGCCTCTGTGATTCAGTGGTTTTACCACACAAGACAGGTTTGGGTTCCTCCTCCTCATACTTAGCAATTCCCCTAGAATTTTTTCTAATTTTCAGTTGTTTGTATTTCAGCCTGAAGAAATAATGTATTCTGATACTAATAAGAGCATGGTAGATGATCTTAAGAACAGGTATGCTCTATAAAGTGATATGATGGTTGTCATGTTTTCTCCCTAATCCCTCATTCAGCCACCTTGTGGTCCTCATGACTGGTTCAAAGTCCTAGTGCTCAACACTGAATGCCAAACTCAAAATGTCAGAGTTTGAAGTAAGGAAAGGTTATTGATCAAGGAGGTGCTAACTGAGAAGATGGGAACCCTAGCAGGTTCTCAAATCCATCTTAAGAAAGTACAGCATTCAAGCTTCTTTTATGTCAAGGGAAGGGGAAATGGGAGGGGCAAGAGATGATTGATGACTGCAGACATCTGGGTACCAGCAGCGGTCTGAGGAAGACCCCAGCTAATATGAGTCCAGTTTTGAGGCTCCTGCAAATCTTTGGTAAATTAGCATTATTTTTGTACACATGTCCCCTATCTCCTTTGGAGAGGCACCTTCCAGCAAGGGGCTGTTTTTGTACAAACTCAAGCCTCAAGGAGAATTCCTCTAATGATTAGAACGTCTGTATGCAAGAACACAGCAGGCTTGAGCAAAATAGAGTCAGAGAGCTGACCACTTCACTCTGTTGCGCTCTAAACCAGCCTCTCAAAATGCCTATTAGATTCAGCAACAGAAGCATGAAATGGAGATTATAATAGTTACTCCCACTGAGTCAGCTGCCTCTTGGTACATGCATTGAAACGCAGCTCCTCTGCCATCCCAGATGCTCCGTGAAATGACAGGCCAAGTTAAAAATGGTTGCCTATTGAAAACATTGTGGGCTGCCGTTAGGAAGTTCTCAACACAGACACCTGTTGACTCTATCGTGATAATGCAGTAGCTAATACTTCTTTAAATGACATGAAAGTAAATGGCCCACAACTTGGATGTTGGTAAAAACATCCAAGGTGGGTGGTAGAAACATCAATACTGTTCCTTCTAGTGTCTCACCCTCCCTGTCCCCTTTTCTCCCTCCCCTCACACACAGACATACCCTAAGGAGTTGTTCG
>PVKM010034974.1:0-15338 GCA_004027735.1 Carollia perspicillata
TTTTCTGGTCCCCCTTCACGCTGCAGGTCTCTCTTTCATAGGAACAAGGGCTATCATCGATGGCAGGTGGTCCTGAAAAGGGCTGCAAACCTCCATCAATAATCAGTATCTATCTATCTATCTATCTATCTATCTACCTACCTACCTACCTACCTACCTACCTCTCTCTTCTCCCCTCTCTCAAAACAATCCACACTCGGTGAATACAGACCACAACTTCTGAAGTACAGCTGACACGAAGCTAAGGGGATCAGGTTATATGACCGCCCATATTCAATGTCTATGACTAACCTAGTTCATGTCAGTCACATACACAAGACGGGGAGAGAAAAGAAAAAGTTTTAAACAGCTCACCGATTGCTTAGACACAGCCATTGGTCTAAGGAAAAAGCCTTTCCAACCTGGTCAGTAGGTTTTGCTCCTGTTATTTGAAGCACTTGCTGGATTTCACTCCGGCCAAGCTGGCATTCTGTCTCTGCAATGCAAAAATGCTTGGACTGAAGAAATCAGATGGGGGTTTTCGTGGCTTAAGAAACAGAAGTAAGCAGCTCTCTGCCTCAGATGGATGTATTACAGCTTGTGGGAGTGCTAATGAGAGCTAATTACTCAACTTACTCCATTAGCCAACCAGCCAGCAACAAGGAATGCCCGGTAAAACTTGCCGGGTTCTCAGACTTGGTTTCAAAGGGCTGTTGCCAAAATGATCTGGCTCAAGTGATTAGCACAGGGCTGCTCAACTGGGCTGTTATCTCAGGATCACAGAGCACAGTCTCTAGTCCTTTGTCTCCGGTAAATCAGCAGTCAAGTCAGCACACCAAGGTTATTCTTCCAGACTCTCTTTACCATTATCACTACTGCCACCTCTGCCCCCAAATGTCCACTCTGGCTGAGAGTTAAAAATTAAATGATAGGCCTGAAATTTCAGCAAAATGGGTGTCCACAGACCATTAAAACTGGGTGTGGCGTTTTACAAGGCCCTCCACTCAGTGTGCAGCAGTCACAAGATTTGGCCAAGAGTTCCCTCACTTTGATCCTTGAACCTGAGACATAAGAGGGAACTCAGAACCATGTAAATTTCATTTAATCACTGAAACATAACTGTATCCATGTTTTACACAAAGCATACAAACATATGGCATGCATTATTTTAAAATGCAGCTAATTCATGAATTTATATAAATTATATTTTAAAAGGTGTTGTCATCCTTATCTCCCTATTCCTACCAAAAGGAATGGAGGGGTGGAAAAACCATGGGGCAACAGATCTTAATTTCCCAGAATAGGAACTAGAAAGTTAGTTATGTACCCAGTGGAGAACCATCCACGTTAACCTTCCCTATATTCCAATATACTAAGGTGATGTATTGTTGAAAATGCAACCCTGGCTTTAGGGACCAAAAAATAAGAAGGTCCAAGACATATTTTAAAGAAGATTCCCGAAGGGTGCTATCTTTAACTCCACAGAAACAAGACTGCGCTGGATTATAATTCTAAGAAAATAACATATATAATTTACTTGACTCAATTTATTAAAATGGAAAAGTCTGTGTAAACACAGTTCTTTTTATGTGGTTAACAAGATTTAGCATAAAACCAATCAAATCTGACCCAACTTATATGCAGTACAAAATATGAAAATTTAACCCTGGCTGGGTGGCTCAATTGGTTGGAGCATCAACCTATACACCAAAAGGTTGCAAGATCTCTGGTGAGGACTTAAAAAAAACATACTCACACATGCTTATGTATGTGTGTGTGTGTGTGTATATGAAGATTTAATCAACAACTTTTCTGCTGAGTTATTTAACAATGTTGTCCTTTCTCATGATTTTCTACAACCTTGTTTTTTTTGTTTAAAGACTGCTCCATTACCTGAATTTCTATTATACATTCCAAGTAACAACTCCATGAATGATGCCAAAAATCTCAACTACATGTAAAGGAATGACTGGATTACTACCTGTCCAAAGTGCTGTCTCTGGTTTTTACATGAACACATAGGCAATATCTGTTTTATTTGGGCTGCGAGAACAGTCCTAAGCTGCGGATTCATCACTAAATTCTCCAAGCAGAAGGATTTTAAGAGAATCAGGTGATATCCTCAACAGGAAAGAAAAACTACTTAACAGGAAAATAAGTAAGTAAGAATTTTAAAGAAATGTTTCTTGCACTAAATATTTACTAAAAGTTCACAAGACTGAGCAGGTTTACCAGTTATCCTAAATTTTTTTAAACAGAAAAGAACAGCAGTATTTTCAACTTTGAGGCTAGGAAACAATCGTTACTGAGCTCCCACAATGAATGAGCCAGGTACTGTGCTAGGCAGCTTGAATGTATTTTCTTAATCTTTCTAGTATCCCTACAACAGGGTGTCAAACTCATTTTCACTGGGGGCCACATCAGCCTCTAGGTCACCTTCAAAGGGTGGAATGTAATTTTAGGACTGTAGAAATGTAACTATTCCTTAACAGTTAAGCAAGAGCTCGGCAAGGTCCTGGGCTGGATAAAAGAAGGTGGGGGGCCAGATTCAGCTGGGGGCCGGAGGGCCTTGTGTTTGCCACCTGCGCCCAAGGTACACATTGTTACCATCTCACTGGTGGGAAGACCGAGGCTCAGGCTGGGTAGGGTATTGTAATAAAGTCACAATGTTATGACATGGCTATGCTGGGATTCTAATCTGACTCCAACATTCAAAACAGTTGCTGCTACCCTCTGGCCCAAGAGCACCACAAAGAAATCACAACGATAGAATTGTTTCATAAGTAGAGAGGATCCGCGCTGGAGTCAGAAGCTCTAGATTTTAATTATGCCTCTATTGAGTGGTAGTTTCCTCCAAATTAATGGAGATTAAAACAGTACTTAACCTCATAAGGTTGAGGGGAGAAGCACATAAAAAGGCCCCAGTGACCAGGCTGTGCAAAACAGATAAACACGAGTTGTTGTTATTGTTACCTCCCTATTCTTGGCTAATGCAGCTGGGGAGCTGCAGCGGGGCTGTGGGCTCCTGTGAGTCTGCCCACAGGGCAGGGGGTGCCTGCAGGAGGCTGAGGGGGACAGAGCTTGGAGCATGAAAGAACAAAACTTAGGAAGTGAGGAGTGGAGGGGACTTTGCCAGTCTCTGCTGAGTTTACCTTCTCATGCACTAAACAGAAAAAAATTGTTGTGGGTCAGCTCTGTGCCAGACACAGCCTCAGTTCGCCCTAGCTGCTGGCCTCTGCGCTCTGCCCCTTTGGGAATCTATGGAAGCCCCCTGCCTACAGGAAGCTCACTTCCACCCTGAGTGAAGGTAAGTTCAAAACATAATCAAAGGAGCCATGGCCCACATCAATTTTCTGCCCCCCCACTCACGTGTGTGTGTGTGTGCACACACACACACAGGTGCGCGAGTATGAAGGTTTCCCATGGTATACAATGGGTGGCCACATTACAGTAGAATAAGCACTTGAGGCCCATTTAACCTTATTAGGAAACTCTGCAGTGGGCATTTCGGGGTAGAACTTTAGACACTGAAGACACAGTATGGTGACTTCCAGCAGAAAGGGTTCATTGCCATGTGGACAATGGTTGAAAACCCCAGGTGGGAAAGATAATCAATAGACCTGACTACATAAAAATTTTTAAACTTCTATATGGTTAAGAACAAAATTAAAAGACAAAACAAATAATTAGAAAAAGACTAGATGAAAATATTTGCAGTAACTATGAGCGAGGGTTAACAAGTGAAATACATGAACTAGAGTTTATGACAACGAAACTACTAATACCCAACAGATAAAATGGGCAAACCACATGGATAGTTCGTTAAAAACAGGAAATAGAGCCAATAGCCATGTTTGATCTCATTAACAGCAAATTCAAAAAGAGAAAAGGAAAATAAACTACTCCTAGAAATTATCACATATTATCACAATGAAAGTATCACTCCGCTAATGGCAGCAACAGTTAGTAGGAACTTTTGGCAACTACAGAAAAATCGATTGAGATATCCATGCACGGCCACACCCTTTGGATCCACTTTGGATCACCCACTGTAAAGACAAGAACAATCTGAAATACAGAGAATGCTCCCCGCATAAAGATGCCCACCGGGCACTGAAAACAGGCCGTGTGCTCTGTACCGAGACTGGAGAAATCGTGAAACAAACGTAGATGGACTATTCGCAATTCTTAGAAATAATATGTAAGGTATCATAACAGTGTGGGGAAAGGCAAATAAAATGTGTTACGTAAAAAAAAGTGGAACACAAAAAATCATACACTCAGAATATTTCAAGTATGGAAAAATCTCTAAATGAAAAAGAATGAAAGGAAACACATCAACAGTAACTGTACCTTTGTGTGGTCGGGTTACTGAAGCCTTTTTCTGTTTGTTTTTATAGTCTCTCCTCTACTTCTCAAATCTTCTCGGTGGTACACATATTACTTTTATAATCACACAAACGTAAATAGCAATCTCAACCGCAAATCCACAATAAACAATGGAGGGAAATCCAACAGCCCTCCACGCCACGCCCACAAACACCATGACACTGTGCAACGAGCAAGTGCAGCTGCAAAGGAGAGGTGCCTCTGTCTCGAATCTAGGGCTAGAAAAACATCAGGTGTCTTGATGTGGAAACAAAACCTTTTCATGCCCCACTTATCAAAACATATTTTGGGAATTCACAAACCAAAACATTCTCCATCAGAAGAAGATTTAAACAAGCACATACCAAAATTATCTCCACAGAACAAACTAGTTAAGCAAGCAGGAAGTTTACCAGAAACACCCTAAAAATTAATAATTGTTTTCACAGCTCTGATAAACCCATGCCAGCTCATGTTCGTACACAGTGTAACACAAACAGTCTCCAGTGAGTCTGTCACCACTAAACAGGAAAGCACGAAATCCTTACCATGAGGCTTTTCCTTGGCAGGTATCACAAGTGCCGCTGAAATTAAGCCCTTTGGAGTCCACTCTCTCAAAAGCTCATTTTGCAATCTTCGAGATAGTTTTCTGAGAGTCACAGTTAACGGGGCCAAACTCCTTGCATTCATTATCTGGCTCCATCTTCACAACCCTACAAGGCAGGGCTTCTCGACCTGGGCACAGCCGACATTGGAGGCTGGGTAATTCTTTGCAAGGGGGGGCTGGCCAGGCATGGCCACGCGTTCAGCAGCATCCCGGCCCAAACTCCCTGAATGGCAGTCCTCCCTCCACGCCCAGTTGTGACACACACAAACATACTTCCTGACATTGCCAAATGACTCCTCCAGGGCAAAATCCACCCTGTTGAAAACTGTGCTACAAAGTATGTACTCTTACTGGCCCCATTTTACAAATGAGGAAACTCAGACACAGCTACAGGCCCATCTAACTCCAAAGCCTAAGACCAAAAACTCTTATACTACAAAAAAAAAAAGTGTGGAGTAGGAGGCATATCTTAGGGTATAACTGATACACCCCCACCTTTTCTGCTTGAGTGTCCTTTGCACCCCCATGAGCCTCATCCAGGCCTCAATATGTGCTGGTCAAGTGAACCATCACTCTCATTGCATGACCATTACTGAATCCCTCTCTCTGCTGGATGAGAGGGCCTAGCAGCAGAGGCAGTCGTGGCTGTCAACGAGTATATGTGGAATTTATTTGAAGAAATAAGACATAACCAGAGATAATCCATTTGGAGTGTCAGTTTTGGAAAAAACTCTTAAGACAGTGCAAGCGAAGTCCCTTTCACAAAATACAATGTCAAAAAGCAACTAAACCCCAAATGTGTGGCAATGAAGAGTCATGGGAATTGGAAGAATCATAGCATCTCAGAATCACTGGGCTGGAAGGAACCTTAGAAAACAACGTGAACTCAGCATCCACTTGGTACTTGAGTATATAAAAATCGAAAAATTGAGTCACTGCCCCCAGCCGAATTCATGGGCTGAGCTCTGACTGTGGCTCTTAACAAAGGTCACCTGAACAGCTGTAAGCAGGCCTAGAGAAAACGGGAGAGTGTAAGCAAAGAAAAGAGCAACCGGAAAAGCAGAAAGACTGAGAGGACTTACAGAACGTGTGGGGGGGGGAGGGCTGAATCCACACAACTTGAGGGTGCAGAGCCTGGTGTGAGCCCTCGGGAGGGGGAAGACAAACTTAGAGAAAGAGGTCAAGATCAAAAGAGGTCACAAAGTGACCTTAAGGTGACTGTAGTGACCAGATGAGATCTAAGAAAGATTTCTCCTAAAAAATAAGGCAACCGAGGGCTACTCAAAGCATGCATCAATTTACTTTATGAAGGTGGAGAACTTAATTTCCCAGATAAAAGATCGGCGTTCCTAACTGCTTCACAGCATTCTCTCAGATATTTGTTTTGAATTTACATAAGTGAAAGTGATGGTTTTGCCAGAACAAAGAATCTGTCCTAAAAGCAAACCCATATTACCTTTCTTCCCAAGTCCATAGGTATTCCTGTTCTATAGGGCACCAGTCCAGCAAAACAAGAGCCCAGGGTAGCCAGATCTTCTTTTTATAAAATCTGACTTTCAATAGGTAAAATCTCCCAAATATTAAGTATTGGCTTGAATTTCTTAAAATACATACTGTGTAGGTCAAACGAAGTCAGTCTCCATGCAGCCTCTACCCGGGATGATCAGTATGAGACCTCTGCTACTGCAAGCCACAGCCCACAGGAGATCACAAAGAGCAGACACGATAGCCTCATACCAAAGCTTTGTTCGAAACACTTGTCTGGCCATGAGGTGTAGAGTAAGAGGAAAAAACTAACTGCAAGGGTGTATATCAGAGATGACAGGGATGTGAACCAAGGCAATGGTAGAGACAATGGGGAGTTATTAGAAATGTACTTGAAAAGCAAAAATGACAGTGCTGATGGCCAGGAGAGGGTCCCTAGGATACCAGCCACAAAGCTGCAAACTTTGATAATGAAGGTGAGTCTTCATTATCAAAATGAAGACCAGAGGTAAATTCGGGCTTAAAAGTGACCTCTTGGACTTCCCAGAACAGGGCCACCTTCCCAGGTTTGGGACCTTTGTAGCCACGCAGAACCCTATGCTCAAAAAGGCTCCGTAGGTGGTTCAGTGCTCTGCTGTCATCGTCCTGAGATTCTTGGTAACTGCAACTTGGAACCTGTGTTTGTGAATAAGGTCTGAAGGGACAATGGAGCGTGACTGTGAGCAGAGGAGACCCCATTCACTGTGTGTGGCCACACCGTTCCTTGCCGCCCCATTCCTACATAGTGTTTGCACGGTCCCACGAGCACAGAATTTCTGTGGATTCATAATGCGTGGGAGGTTCAGCAAGACTAGTTGAAAGTGTGTTACAAAAATTGAGTAAGCAGCTCCAAGAAGCCATGCTTTCCATTAAAACCAAAGTCTTTCTGAGGAACACAAACAATCAAGGATTCCTATCAATCCTCTTTTATTCCCATTACCTCCCTGTATCAGCCACCCACCATGCCGAAAATGACAGCATAGAAGGGGAAACCAAAAGACTGAGAAACCCACAGTTCTTTTTCCTTCCAGTCCTTGCTTACACCAGTCCTTCCTTCTGTAAATCAAACACTGATAAAATACACAGGTCAGGAAGTGAAATAAAAGGAGTGAGTGAGGTTTGTGCAGTGTTTCTACTGTTTTGGTAAGAACAATATACACATACATATGCGAATTACAAAATAGGAATTGTGTGATTTCACTAATTCTGCACACACATTTAAAGCTCTTATATTTGCATTGAAAACTGGCATTGCAGCTCTGGCTGGTATAGCTCAGTGGATTGAGCACAGGCTGTGAAGCAAAGGGTCACAGTTCGATTCCCAGTCAGGGCACATGCCTGGGTTGTGGGCCGGGCCCCCAGTAGGGGACACATGAGAGGCACCCACACACTGATGTTTCTCTCCTTCTCTTTCTCCTTCCCTTGCCCTCTCTCCAAAAATAACAAAAAAAGAAATAAAATATTTTTAAAAAGAAAAGAAAACTGGCATTGCACAATATAAAGATGAACAGTAAAATTCATGCTAACAATTTTAATTTTTTTCTTCACATACAATGACGTTCAATAGTAAATAAACTCATCATGAGTCAAGAAGGAGACTGTAGACAAAGAGGAAAAGCTTTTTATGTTAGTACCTTCAACAGCACTTTTTCCCTGCTTTTTAAACAAGGAGCCACACATTTTCATTTCACACTGGGCTCCGCCATTACGTAGCTGGTCCCACGGAGAATCATTTAACTCAAGAATATGATGCCTGTCTAAATACACTACACACACTTGGTTAAGTTTGTACTGATGTCTTTCAAAGCAACCCCCAAGAGACCCATCTGTGGACTGATGGGAATGGCGCTGATTTTTTAGTACCACGCTGGTAATTACTGAATTGCTTCAGTCCTTTCCTCCCATCCCCCTAATGTCATTACAACAGCAAATCTGCTGAAACATCAGAACCCAAGGTCTCCAACTGCAGATCTCTCTTGAAATAATTACTGAAACCGAAGACCAAAGAAAGCCTTAGCAGGAACAGCATCTGATGCAGAGGCCTCTCTGCTGACAACTCTGTTCCTTGAAGCGTTCCTGGTGCTTTGGCGGGTTTGGTTTTCACCAGACCCAGGGTGTGGTTCCAGAACCAGGCTGCTTCTCACCGCTCAGAAGTGCTCAAGTTTTCCCTGGCCAGTTGTTCTGCAAACCATTATGTCTGGTTGTCTAAAAATTCCCCCTTAAAATACAGTCAAGTTTTCCCTTGTCTCATTTCATTCTCCTTTTTTTTGTGCCACGACTTTCCACTTCAATACACTGATTTCCCGCCTGGAGACACATCCTGGCAAACATGTCAGTTTGTGTTGTTTAGATGAGACACTTCTGTCATTCTTTCACATTTTCCCTCTGCACCAAGAACCCCAAGAGCCAGCCTCTCACGAGCCTGAGTTACTTGTCTATAAATTTTGTGTCACTGCCTCCCATTAGACTGAAAAAAATGCAGACTGCCTGAGGTGAAATTACTCAACGTATCTCTCCCAATCACATTTTTTTTCCTATTTTCCCCATCCTTTCTTCCATGCCGCCTGAAGAAGGTGCTTGTGGATTTCAAGGCTGATCGGCCACCCTCCACTTGACTTTGAATCTATCCCTGTCCTCCTCGCCCAGACTTTGTGCCCACTCCCACTCCTCGGCTTCTCTCACATCCCCCTCTCCACCCGCACCTTCCTCGAAACAAGGCCATGCCCGCACGTCTCTCCTCGTTCAGTTCCTGGATGGGCCGGGCTAACGGCCACCTGCAATCCATCACCTCCCATGTATCTCTCACATTTTTGCACTCTGGATTTCATCTCTCCTGTGCTGGTGACACGGTAGCTCTCCACGCTCCCAAAGGATCTGACGGCTGGACTGGGGCCGTGTCTCAGCGCCAACCTTGCGATAGGTCAGCAGCACTGGATGGCAGGGACCATCCACTTGGGCTGGGCGTGCTTCTTCCCTTTGCCATCATCGCCCACTGTTTCTCTGGCACTCCTGCTCTAACTCCCCTGATAGCTTCTCTTCGGGCTGACCATGTCGAAATGTCATGGGTTCCCTGAAGGCCACGCACAGTAAGCCCTCACTTACCATCATCAACAGGTTCTTGGAAACTGTGAGTTTAGGCATATGATGTGCAAGGAAGCCAGTCTTACCATAGGCTCACTGATATAAGTAAGAGTTAAGTTCCTGTGGCTTCTTTCTGGTCACGAAAACATCACTCAACTGAATAAAAGCACAAAACATTTCTAAAATAAATGCTGAAATAAGTGTGAGCTATACAAACATTTTTAAAAGATTAATAAAAATTAAGGTGATGATGTTCCAATCCACTTATTCTGATTCAGGGCTGCTGGTGGCTGGAGCCTCCTGCGGCAGCTTGGGGCGCCAGGCAAGCACCCACGCTGCACAGGACGCCCTTTCATCGCAGGGTGCACTCGCACCCACAGCCACACTCACTGAGACTAGGACATCCTCGGGATGAGGGAGGAAACCAGAAAACCGGGGAAAACCCACGCAGACATGGGGGAAATGTGCAAACTCCACACAGACAGGGGCCCCAGACGGGAATCAAACATTTTCCTTCGTCAGAGTTATAACGAAATGACGTTATTATAACGAAATGACGTTATTCGAGGGCCTGCTATGCGTCCTTCTCTTTTTATTGTACATCCTCTTCTTTGGCAAGTTCATCTACTCTCATTCTTCACGCAACAGCTCTATGAAGACGACCCATCGAGCTTGGGCTCTGCCTGAACTCCAAATCTAAATTTCCAAATTCTTGCGTAACATCTTCCTGTTAAGGATAAGATTAACTGGCAGTTCTTAATGCCAAGTACAAAACTCAGCCAGAGGCAGTAATATAAAGAGGCTGAGGACACTGACTCTAAAGACTGTACCTGCATTTGAATCCCGAGTCGAACACACACAACGTGTGACCCGGGAAATTCAACTAGCCTGTCTGTGCCTCAGATTCCTGATCTGTAATATACAAATAATAGCTGCACCTTTGCTTAGCTGATGTAGAAATTAAATCTAAGTTAAAATAAGGAAGGTGCTTAGAACAGTGCTTGGTACATACCGAATTCTATGCAAGCATTAGCTATTATTATTGTTGTTGTTATTCTAAAAAGCTAATAAAACAGGCACTATTGTTTTACCTATTTGCACACTGAGTAAACAGAGGTAGGTTATTGTGGGTCATGACAGAATCTCAAGTTCTGGACATTCAAATCTTACTTTGTCGTGTTTACCCTTAAAATTCAGCTTTGTTTGTATGCTTTTATGGATTAAGGATGTTCTATCTCTCCCCACTTCCCTTGCCTCATACACCCCAGCTAGCATCCAAAATACTATTTCCAAAGTCATCTTTATAAAATAATAGTTCTCATATCCCCCCTCACCTTGTACCAAAAAAGATCTTATTTCAAAGCATAATCCTGTCACTCTTAAAAACCCTCTAAGATTCGGCTCCATTATACCTTACCTCTCTTAACGACATTGATCTTTCTATCTTATCTTAAAACAATATTAATCTTTCTATCTTATCTACCTCTAAAAACTTCCTCTAAATCTTACTACATTCTACATTCTCCTCTAAACCCAAATGTGCTCCTCTCCGTGCACTTTCTCCTCAAAATCTCCTACTCATCCTTCAAGGCTCATTCAAATCCCACCTCCTCTAGTGGGACCCCACTAAACCAAATTCCTTTCTCAAATGTCTAGTTCATAGCGTGATCTTCCCTACCTACTTCTGAAAGGCCCAACAAACTGACATTTTAAACTTTAATATTTTTATATTTCAAGAGTAATGCATGAAGTATTATGAAATAGACATTAATATGCTGTTTAAATAATGCCCTGGTTGGTGTGGCTCAGTGGAATGAATGTTGGCCTATGAACGAAAAAGGTCACTGGTTCAATTCCCAGTCAGGGCACATGCCTGAGCTGCAGGTCGGGCCCCCAGCTCGGGGTGAGCAAGAGGCAACCAATCAATGTATCTCACACATCAATGTTTCACTCCCTGTCTCTCCCTCCCTTCCCCTCTCTCTAAAAATAAACTCTTTTTTTAAAAAAAAGCCCCCTTCATCTTCCCCACCACCCTAATCCCATCCTCCTACAAATCACTCCATTTAGCAATTTTTCATACGTTGACAAATGTTACATATGTTACATATATAACAAATATGTTATATATGTGTGTGCTGGGTTGCTTTTTTCTTAAAATATTTATCACAAACATCTGTATAAGTCAGTATATTTTTTTCAACTTTTTAACAGCTAAATAGTATTTTAAATCTGTTTTCTATTACAATTATGTATAAGGAGGGTCATCTCCTCCTCGCCAATCTCCCGCATATGAATGTTCTCAAGGGTAAAAAACATCTTTTATTTGTCCTTACATATCCAAGAGGACCTCATACCAAGGCCAAGAATTGCCTAACAAGTGTTTAACGAAATAGTAACAATATCTGTCATCAATCCAGTGCTCGTTCTGTGCCAGGAAAACAGCTGTTAGTGCTTCACATATACGCATATTTATTCCTCATAACCACCCAATTATTCCCATCTCACACAAGACCAAACCACACAGCGAGTAGGGGATTCTCACGGACATGCGTCTGACTCTGGAGCCCACTCCCTTCGTTCCTGTGCTACAGTTAACAGATTTTTCATAAGACATCCTTTGCTTTTTCAACCAAGGTGGGAGAACAGGAGAGCTCCAGGTATTCTGGTTTAGGCGAGTAGGGCTGAGGATAAGAGATGGGTGTAAAAATAAATGGCGAGTAGACGGAGGCAAGCGTTTGCAGCTATAAACCTAATTCACCAGCCAGCCATTCCATCCATGGTCACTGAGAACCCACGTAAAGTTGAGTCACTTGCCTCCCCTTCTACAATGACTTGGTCCCCACTATACTCTCCTTCAGTAATAACTGCCACCATTTGCTGAAAATCCATGTGCCAAATGTGCCATTATTATTTTTATTAGTAATTTCTCATTATTTCTGATAGTAACAAAAATTCTATGAGACAATTATCAGTACCACCATTTCACGGATGGGAGAACTGAGACCCAGAGAAGTTAAATTACTTGCCAATATTTGACTGTAATAAATAGCAAAGCCAGGGTTCAAGCAGAGACTCCAACCCCTTTTTTGTCATACAGAATGCCGCCATTTAATTCTTAGAAAAAAGATGAACTATGACTTTTTCAATATTTAAACTCAGTTAAGATCACATTCGGCTGCAAGTAACAAATCTAACTTCTGTGGTTTAACCAGAGTTTCTTTGTCTCACAGGAAGTCAAGAGATGGGCAGGAGAGGGCTGGTAGAACAGACCCAGAATGCCACCAGCTTCCCAGCCTGCTTACCTCTCCGTTTTTTTGTCTCTGGCCCCAAGATGGCTTCTCCACTTAGAAAACAGCATCCATGTTGCAGGGAGAAAGAAGAACAAAGAGCAAAAGACCTAAGGAGGGAGCACAGAAGAGTCCATCCCCTTATATGAGCTTTATAAGGGAGCCCCACCCAGCTACTTACATCTCATTGGCCAGGGCTATGTCCCTTAGACACCCCCCAACTGCAAGGGGTTCTGGGAAAGCAAGCTTTTTTTTAAACTGGCCATGGTAGGCAATTAAATAAGAGGGGTTCAGCTGTAGGGAAGAAGTGGGTGGAATGGCTATTGGTTAGGCATCTAGCTGTGTCTGCCCCAGAGGGCAATGTAGAGCACAAACCATCCTAGGTACCATCAAGGTACCCTGAGAATAGAAGAGCAATAAAAGAACCTTAAATCTGTGTTTAAAAGCCCCCAGTTGTGCAACGTCACACACCCGTGGGAGCAGAGGCCGGAAGAATGTGAAAGTTTCACAAAAGCCTCCAAGCAGCTGATCCTGAGGAAAAACACTGAGTCCCAGGTGACTTCACACAAATCATCCTGGCAGACTCGCAGGTCCGGAGTGTTTCCTCCCAGTTGCCACTGTTTCCCTCCTTCCCACTGCTGCCTTCACGTGGTGATTTTCCGTGAGAGCCTGTGAGCTCATTCGACTCTTCCAGCGTTCATGAGAAAAAGGAGAACGCGTTCAAATTCCGATTCAAACAAAACAAAATTCTCTGCTACGTGTTGTTATGAGAAGCAACATCTTCAGAAAAAGATAATGAGGGCAAGGATGTTACTTCTGCAGCTGCAGCCACGCTGTCGAGTTCTATGGCGAGAGCAGGCCACAGAGTCTTAGCCTTGTTTTCCTTTTCTCCCAAATAAAGTAAGTTCAGTAACCTTTCCTCATAAAAACCTCATACCTCATACAACTCTGGTGGCAAGGTGACATCTGTAGGAAATATTACAGATGACAAAAAGACCTCTGTGCGCTAGATCTAGGCACAGAAAACGAGGTAACATAGGCATACTTAGTGGTATGTACAGTACTGGGTTGGCCAAAAAGTGTTTAGTTTTTCCATAAAATAAAAGACATATTTTTCATTTTCACCAATACCTTTATTGATTTGGATATTTTAAGTATGTCAGCTAACTCCCACTACTGGGTTCTAGTGGGTAGAAGCCAGAGGTGCTGCTAAACATCTTCCAATGCATAACACAGCCCCACAGCAAAGAATTATTTGGCCAAAATGTCAATAGTACCAAGAAACTTTTGCAAACCACTTTTGACATGTTCAATCAGTCATAGCACCTTCTCCACACACTGCATAAACCTTTTTTTGCACTTCAATTGCATTTTTACCTTTCTTGACATAATAAAACATAATATGCCAGAAATGTTGCATATTTTCTTCCATCTTCAATATTAAAAATGACTACACAAAAATTCACTACTTTTACTAAGGTTTTTAAAATGCGTGCTGATATGACAGCTGTCACAATACAATCTAACAAAATTGTTTCAAATGAAATTAAAGACAACTACTAGAGCCATTGTATGGAAAAAATTAAATGAACTGTTTTGGCCAACCCAATATTACATTCACATCATGGGGAGGGTTAATACACTTCCCAACAAGCCTACCTACTTCTTGCTTAAAGAATTTGGTCACTTACTTACAATGGACTGGCCACTGAAAACAGCATCTTTAGTGTCTCCTTCACCAGGTAAAATTAAGTTTTCCCTTGTTAATGAAGACACACACACCAGGAATTGGCATACCTGCTCTCCTGAACACGCATCTGTTTTTATATCAAAGGTTTGCATTCCCCAAACTAGAGGTGAAAATACCTAGCTTTATTAGGGAGTTCACAGGGAGTCTACTGCAGACCCAAACATTACAGTGCTTGATCTTCTTCCTCCACGATACGTATTGGAGACATGAGCCTTTGCCAGAATGACTGCTATTCAGTGCAGTTAGAGTTCGGACAATTCCTTCAAGTCATGAATATTTTTCGGTGCACCACCATACAGAAACCACTAAATGATCTTTCTATTCTGAACTCATTCCACTCGCCAAAAAAACCAAGGATGTGTGTGTGGGCCAGTCAAAATGTGAGTCACACCAAATTCCTGGGACACACATGACCAAAGTTCAGTCACAAAGGGTGACAACCCACCCACCTGGACCACCAACTCCAAACCCACATTTCAGAAAGAGAAGCTCTTCAACGGGTCCAGACTGGTACCCGTCCCCCCAAAACTGCCTAGCAAGTGTGCAAACTTAAAACTCCTAGAAGGGCTCATTTTTTATCTCTAAAATCCAGTCGTTTGCTGTTCTAGATCCTTCAACCTGGAAAAAGATATTGAAGTACAAGAAACTCTCACCACTTGGCTTTTTGAAACAGTGTGAACTAGTGCCAGACTGGCAGCGACAATGACTGTGTTTAAAGTGAAGAGTGTAAAAGAAATAGAAG
>PVKM010034975.1:0-15352 GCA_004027735.1 Carollia perspicillata
GCTCCCTACCAAGTTCGCCCTCAGCCCGTCTCCTCAAGGGAAGGCACTTGGGGGTGGGCCTCTCCCCTTTGCGGAGCTCCTTCCTGGGCACTGCCCTGGGGCAGGGCATCATGGGAGAAATGGGGGCAGCCCAGGTGGTCTTATGCCCCATACTTTGTACGGACTGAGAGGCCAGTTGATCCCTGTTTTATACTAGTGACAATAAAATTATTTTTGGATACACCCATGAGTTCTGTCTGGCAAGCTCCGGCTAGCTGGGGCAGAGAAGGGGAGCAGGAGAGGTGGGCGCCAGGCATTGGCGAAGGTGTGAGATGGGGGGATTGCCACACAGTGGCCAGCCTGGGTGCTTCTGAGGGCAGGGGTGGTGTTGGTCATGTGAGAGCCTCCAGTGCCCGGCATGGAGCCTGCCCTGTAGGGAGTGTCCAGCAATTGCTTGTGAAACGAATGAATGGACAAGGACTGCCATCCAGGTGAGATTTGCTCATAGGGCCTAAATCTGTGGCGGTAACTCTTAATAGGGCGCTGGAGATGAGTCAGGCAGCATCCCCATCCCCTGCAAGTCCTGGGCTAACGGGTCCTGACAAAAACACAGGCACCAGTCTACCACCGCTACCAAGTCACAGGACAGCTCAGTTACCTCCCCGCACTGTCATCTCCTCTGCCTCCTCCCCACCCCCATCTGCTTCCTGTCCTAATGGCTCCGCCCCCTCCAGAAATCAGGTAAAGGGAATCCCGCAGCGCTCAGCCCTGAGACGCCCTCTCCAGCCTGCCCTTCCACATCCGGAGTGACCTGTCCAAAACATCTGCTCCCCTGTGCCGCCACATAGACCCAGACAGACCCTGCGGGGTCTGGGCCCTGCCCATCGCCCATGCCAGCCTATGCTTTTGTCTGAAGACTTCCGCCCGAGGGTTTTAACCATTCTAGCTCTTACATGATGGAGGACTTGGTAATAAATATTGCAGGTCGGCAACACAGGAACCTCCTGTTGAACCTGCAGATCACAGAGGATAGAACCCTCGAGACGTGTGAACCTCCATGAGGCATCTTTTGCCAAAAATCAAACCTAAATCTCATCCCCTGGGTTCAACGACCAGTTCAGCGATTTTCAACGAGTGTGCTGCAAGGATTTTCAAAACCTGCAACACCTGACTGTTCAGTCAGGGGCACTGACCTCTGTTCCCGTAGATCGTCAGATAAGAAAATGCAGCACCGCCATAGTGGTCCGGTGAGAATACAGATCAGCGAACAGTACATCGTTTGGCGTGCTGCAGAGTTCTGGTGATTGGTTCCTGAGTGCCGCGAGACGAAAAAGGCTGAAGTTGCTGGACTAGCTCCTTGGCACTGGACAGAGGAACATACGAAATGACACGTGGGTATAAGACGGCCACCATGCAGACTGGGAAACTACAGAACACGTAACCCAGTTTCTTCAACCAAAAAAAAAAAAAAAAATTACAGGAAAAGAAAAGATGGGAAAGCTCTAGATTTCAAGACATTTAGACACATATCAACCAAATACAATGTGTTGACCTTACTTGATTCAAATCCAAACTAGCTAACTGCAAAAAACTTTTATGAGCAATTGGGGGAAATTTGAACTCTGACGAGATGTTTGGTGATATTAAGGAATTATGGTTAACTTTTGAAGGTGTGATAATAGGATTGTGGTTATGGTTTTTTAAAAAAGTGTGAGAGATTCATTCTCGAGCATTGATTAGTGAAACGATAAAATAACGCAGAGGTTAGGGGAAAGGCTGTGAGTAGCGTCAGTGGTTGAGGTTGGCTTGAAGCTGGACGACGGTACCAGGGGACTCGTGAAATTATTCTCTAAGCTTAAAAATTCTTACATGTATAATGGGGAATCCATCTATTTAATAGAGAATCTCTCCCCAAGTCTCTGAGACTGGGCACAAGGTGGTGGTGGGTGGGACCCTCCTTTGCAGGTGAGGGAGCTGATGGCCCAGGGAGGAGACCTGCCCCGAATCGCAGTGAGTGGCGAAGTCAGGATTCCCACCCTGGTCTGAGTGCCGGGTCAGGCCGGGGCTGTTCTGCTGCTTCCTGGTGGAATTCCTAAGTGGCCGTAATGCGGATCCTCCCCTGCAGAGCCTCTCGCTTCTCTGCAGCCCTGATCTCTGGCTGGGGTCGGGGTCGGGGGGGTGTCGGTTGTTCAGAGGTGATTTTGAGAAGGACCAGCCCCCACAGGCAGCCCTTGGGCCAGGTTGGGCAGCCCCAGCAGCTGCCCAGTGACTAGGCCTCTCGGTCAGAAGTAGGCAGAGAGGCCTCACCCACCCTCTAGCCTGGAACCTGCTAGAGATTCACCCTAAAGAACATCCTGCAGCCCAGATGTGAGAGGGGTGTGGAGTTTGTTCCTTCTCAGCAGGACTTGAGGAGGCAGGAACAAGTACAACCTGCTGCCTGCCGCCTGCCACCTGCCATGGTTCTCAGAACTGATGCATCATTGGCTACTCCTCAGGCCGGAGCTAGTCGTGTGGCTGGCCATGGATGCCCATGGCCACTTGCAAGGTATGGGTGTGAGAGTACCAGCTGGGGTAAGAGTGAAGGAGTCAGAATGAGTCATCTCTTAAGCACGTCCAGAGATTTAGGCCATGTAAACACAGGAGCCAGCCCCTGCTGGTGTGGCTTAGTGGATTGAGTGCCAGCCTAGGAACCAAAGGGTCACCAGTTCAATTCCCAATCAGGGCACCTGCCTGGTTTGCGAGCGGGGTCTCCAGGAGAGGGCGCTCAAGAGGCAATCACACATTGATGTTTCCTTCTTTTTCTCTCTCCCTGTCCCTCTCTAAAAATAAATAACATCTTACAAAAACAAACAAACAAAAACAACAGGACCCAGTGTCCCTTTACAACCTGGGGCACTGGGCAAGGGGCAAAGCCCTTCTATGTCACCCAGCTAATCAGAGTATGTGAAACAAATATCATTTTTACAACAGAAATGGGAAGCTGAGGCTCAGAGACTGAGCCACCTGAGGTCATAGGAGGAATTAGGGGCAGAGGTCCGACTCTGCCTGTCTTGCAGGTGGTAGAACACAACCCTTCCCTGCCCTTCCCTTTGTTTTCTGTGCCTTCCCTCCCAGTGCTAACCACTATGAGAGACCTGAGCTGCCACGGGGCCTTATAGGTGGCAGCTGGCTTGGCCCTGAGCTGGGTGCTTGAAATAGGCAGCTGGATACCGTTGGAGACTGGCTGAGATTTCTGGCTTCTCGGAGAACAAGCAGCAGCTGAGAGTTTGGGGGATAAGGGCCCCTTGGGGCCAACTCGTAGAGGGGACCCAGGACAAGATTCCCCAGCTCTGAGGATGTGGGAAGGCTGCTGCTCTACTTCTAAAGAGGCTGCAACATGACCCACTGAGGCCAGACAGCAGAAGGGACCACCAAGAATAGCTGAAGTGCTAAATAGTGGAAGCTCGTGGTTTTGAGGCAATCTGGGCTGGTAGGAGGGAGGCAGGCAGGCGCATTGTGGAGAAGGTAGAAGCCGGAGCCTCAGATACTACCTTTTCAATACTAAGTTACTAGGTTTGATTTTAAGAATTATAGGTGCTTATTAAAGAAACCACCTCAGAAATCAGAAAAAGACTTTGGAGAAGGAAATTCCCCATAGTCTCTCCATGCTGAAGAGGACCCAGGCCTTGAGAGGTGATCCAGGGCCCACATCCAGGACCCTGGCCCTAAGTAGCCAGCAGTGCATGGAGACCCCTGGGCTGGTGTGGCTGGTGTGAGCCAGGAGCCAGGGTACATAACCATCCTTGGCAGCACCCTGGCCTATAGCGGGGTGTGGCCACAGAGCTGGCCTGCCTGCCCGTTTAAGTGTGGAGGGCAGGGAGAGATGACTCAATTTTCTGGACTCTGGGAATAGGTGGGCGTGATTGTAGGGAGCCCACCTCCCCAGGATGCCCTGGGTGGGGCATCCAGACAGACTGAGCTCTGGCCCGGTCCTCAGACATCCTATTCGACGAATTCTGCGCAGCCTCCAAGTTCACAGGTGAAGGGCCTCCTGGTTTAGGTTTGAGGGTTCAACATTAGGTCAGTGACCCTGGCTTGCTCCTTCCTGGTGGCCCAGTGCCTCCGGAGGGAGGAAAGAGGAGGGAGGAAGAAGGAAGAAAAGGAGAGAGGGATACTAAGGCCACTCAGGCGATCCTTTCTTCTGAACTGTCTACTGAAGCGAGCAGTTTTTTTACAGCTTCCTGGACTCCAAGGGTTCCAGCGGGGGTTGGGGGGCAGGTTGGGGTGAGATTGGGGCCAAGCACTGCATTCATATCTGGGAGTTTGTCTTCCTGATATATCTGGGGAAAAGGCCTCCGGTACTGAAACACAGATCTGGTCCGGCAGACAGTGAAGGGAACCCAGAGAGGCTGGGGGCTGTTCCAGCTTGCATGGCAGTGGAGTCTGTGGCATCGGCCTTCCTGTCAGAACCTCAGCTTTGGGGCTTGACAGGGAGGTGCACAGTGGCCTCTGAAGACAGCAGATTCTGAGCAGCTTCCAACAGGGGTGGGGACTTGGGAGAGGGTAGCGGGGCCGGGGAGGGGGGAAGAGGGAGTTGGACCTGGGGGGAGTTGGCTCTTGCAGACTGGAGTCCAGAGCCACAGGGGAGCCCACAATCCTAGGGACCGCGCGTGATCCTCCATACAGGAAGGGGTGTTGGGTGGTGGGAGGGGCTAGCTGGGCTGAGGAGGGGCGTCTGCTGCTTGGCCCTGATGAAGCCTGCCAGTGACTCCCATGTGCTTTGAACTGTGTGGCCTCTGGTGCTCTGTGGCAAGGCTGCATCTGCCCCGACGAAGGGGCAGGTATTTCTTCGCTGGGTACCTGTGGGGCTGTTTAGCTGTAGCTGCATGTTCATGGTAAACAGTTTATTTTACTTGGATTGGGTTTATCTTGGGGTAGTTTTCAAAAGACTGAGGGGAATTGGGAGGCCAATGTCACTCTTTTAGGGCCACCACGTGGACACTGCTAGGGTCTCAGTAAAGCAGCTGGGCCCTTAGACCTCGGAGTTGGAGACACAGCCAACCAGGCATGTTCCTCTGCATGTACCTGCCCAACCTGTGCCCTGAGTTAGATCCAGGGTAGTAGAAGTGGGCATTTCTAACAGATACTACCCCAGTTTTCCAAAGCATTCGAGAGTATTTCCCTTTTCCCAGCTTTGGCTCACCCAAAGCCCTCTTAAGCCCATCAGTTCTCATACAGGTGTCCACCTTTTGGTTCCTTTCTTCCTTCCAAGCTGAGCCACCGGGCCCACACATCTAAGAGGAGAGCTGGGGGGTGGGGAGAGCCAGCTGGGTGAATAGGGCACGGAGTGGGAGTGAGGATGCACCGGGGGACCCACCCCACAGTCACTCTGGCACTAAAATACGTGCGGAAGGTGATCTACACCCACTGCCCGCCCTTCCATCCTCCTCTCCCTCTGGAACAACCCGACCTGCCAGCGGTTGCTGCCACCGAGGGTCACTGGGCCTTTGGCGGGCTGCGTGTGCCCGCCTGGCAGAGCCACCCACCTCGGTCTCTGCGACTGGAAGGCCAGTCCCCTTCTCCAGGAGGCGTGCTTCCCCGGTGGGGGGGTGTGGGGCGGGGCGCCTGGACAGCGCCATGAGCCCATCGGGTGCTAGGGCTAGGGGTTTAATTTGTTCACTGAGAGTCGATTGGCTGGGGAGCGGCCTTTAGAAACCAGGAGTGTGGAAAGGGGTCTGAGCGCCGCATCCAAGCATCGTGGGGCATCCGGGTGGGAGTAGGGGGTTGCGTGGGGAGGGCGAGGTTCAGGCAAAAGTTCCCGAGACCCGCGCCCGCGCCTCCCCTAGGCTCCCGGGCCGGCTCAGCCGCGCGGCGGCAGTGACACCCAGCGGCTGCGACGGGAAGTGCAGGCGCCTCTCCTGGTGAAAGGTCGGCGCCTCTCGAGGTTCCCGCTAGTGGTTACCGGCGGGCACCCCCGGGCGTGAAGGCCACGCCGTGCAGACGATCCCGCGGGGCACTTCCTCTTCCCCTCCCCGGCTTCCTCCCTGCAGTCGCCCGAGCGCTGGGAGATCCTGCAGGGCTGCAGTGCCCGGAAGGGCGGGGCGGGGCGCAGCGCCGGCGCTCGGCTGTGACCCCGAGCGGTTTCACTTCTGGATCCTGGCCCGGGTGTTATGGGAGAGTACCTGGGTGGGGGTGGAGGGCGCCCCGAGGTCCGGCGCCCGGGACCCCGAGTGAGCGGTGGGCTTTCACTCCTGGGTGTCACGCGCCCCACGCCCCCCTCCATTTTCCATCCCCCCATGGGTTCCACTCCGCCGTCCCCCGAGCCGCCGCTCCTCCCTGCCACCACCGCCTCCGCGGGGGCTGCCGACCCCCGGAGAGGCCCCGAGCGGCGTGGGCGGCAGGAGGAGCGAGCTGTGAAGCCGCAGGCAGGGGGTTAGGCTGCGGGCTGCTGAGGCGCCCGAGCTGTTTCTCAGAAGTGCAGCTGCCCCTCCCCTCACACCCCCCTCGGCTCCCACCTCGCGCCGCGCCGCTTCCCCGCCCCCCGCGCGGCCCCGGCTCTCCTCTCTCAGGCGCCCCCACCCCGGGAATCTGGCCACCGGGTTCGCGGAGCAGGAGGAGATCCTGAGCGAGGACGGAGGCCCAGCGTTCAGACCCAGCTTCAGGGCCCGCGTTCAGAGCCTCCCGCTGTCACCTCCCTGCCCCCTGCACTGCTGTGGGCCAGGGCTGGAATTTCATAGGACGTTGCAACAAGTGACCACTTGGGAAAGTCACAGGCCGCCATCACCCTTAGCTCCAGCGCACCGCCCCCCGAGTTGGTGGGGAGAGACGGAAGAGGGAACGGGACCTCCCCTGCTGTTCTTGTTTCTGGAGTTAGAGGAGAGGCCTGGCTGGAGCAGTGGGGCTGACACCAGGCTGTGTCCCAGCTGGAAGGGACTTCGGAGACCCAACTCCGAGGGAAAATCAAGGCCCAGAGAGGGAAAACAAGGAGCCCAGGGTCCCCGCTCCCCTCCCCCGCAAGAGCGGCAGGGCTGGGACAGGGACCCAGGAGTCCTCATGCCCAGCTAGAGTCTGCATCAGGCAGTCGTTGGCTTTACTGAGACTTCAGAGCTTTTCTGGGGTCGCTGGCTGCCTGCTTTCCCCCAACACGAACGTCTGGGGAGGGCAGTGAGGGTCTGCAAGCGAGAGGGAGGTGGAGGTGCTGAGAATGTAATTCCAGTGGGGGTGGCATGGGGATTGGGGGGTGGAAGGATGCGCCTGGGGGAGGAGGTGACACCTGCCCCCCCAGTTCCCATCCATCAGCCGCCCCCAGGGCTGTGGTTTATCTGACTGGGTAGCTCTTCTGGGCTAGGGGGCCAGAGGGCTGAGGGGGGGAAGGGAGGTGATGGGAAAAGCTGCTCTGGGGCTTCCTGCCCCCTCAGTCCTGGGGAAGGGGGGCATTTTACATCACCCACAGGCCCTCTAACCTCCATTCTTTCCACTGCGGCGCTCTTTCCTTGGGTATGTTCATGTTATTCTGGGGAAAGGTCTGTTATTTGGGGGGAAGGGAGGCAGCTGCCTACTTCACAGGTCAAGACAGAGTTAAAAACAAAACCGCAGCAAATTCAACACCCCGTGTCCTTCAGGGACTTTCCATGACACCTTCCTTCCCCCCTCTCCCCCAAGCCAGGGAGTACCTCCCCAGAGGGCCTCCCCACCCCAGGTGCAGTGGCTTTTGGCTTTTATGCAAACAACTGTCTGACCCTGGAATGCTCTGCAGCCCAAACTTGTGTGCTGGGCGGCAAGTACCCCTCAACCACCCCTCAGCCTTCCCAGCCTTCCCAGAGCCCTCGCCTCCACTCTGCCTCAAACTCTGGATGTTGGGAGGTGGGAGGCAGGGAAGATGGATACATCCATGTCCCTCTGCCTGCCCTTGGGTGGCAGTTGCCTGCAGGTGGAGGTTTGGGCACCACAGCCTCTGTGAATGGCCTGGTTGCGTTGAGCAATGGGGGAGGAGGAGGGTGCAGGTGTGGGGTGGCCTCCATTGCCAGGCCCACAGCCCTCTAAAGCGTCAGACTAGTTCCCAAGAACTAGACAAGGAAACCAACCTCAGGCTGGAAGTTCATTTCAGCTGCAGCCCCAGCCCCAGCCGGCCGTGGGTCTCTCTCCACTGCTCATTGGCCAAGGAGATCGGAGTGTCCCTGTCTCCCTTTCCTCCCTGATGAGAGGGGCGTGGGGATGGAGACGGCCACCTACTGTTCTCTCCAAAGCTGAAAACCGGCTACCGCGAGGCCATTTTGAAATCGATTCAATGTTACAATGCAAAGACAGGCCGCGGCGCCAGTCTGCTCTCCCTGCCCTTAGTGCTGAGACTGGAAGAAACTGCTGAGATCCTCGAACCAGTCTGGTGGTGCTGAAGGGAGGGAGATGGTGCTGAAGGTAACGCCACCCACCTGCCTCCCCGAGTTTGCTAATCCTGAACCCCAGAAACGTCTTCCTTCTGCCTCTTCCCCAGAGAGGGGAGAGGGAGGGCGTTTTTGAAGAGGCCGAGCAGAAGCCCAGACCACTTCTCTCTTGAAAATTTTATTTATTTATCTTTAGAGGGGAAGGGAAGGAGAGAGGGAGAAAAATATCACTGTATGGTTGCCTCTCCTGCATCCCCTGCTGGGACCTGGCCCGCAACCCAGGCACGTGCCCTGACCGGGAATCGAACCGCTATTCTTTGGTTCGCAGGCCTGCGCTCAGTCCACTGAGCTACACCAGCCAGGGCTCTTCTGATATTTTCTAAAAGGCAACAGAAAACTTCCAGACAGGGAGGAAACTGGACAATCCCTATGCTGTTCTCCTGGGAGTTTTCCCAACGCCGTGGGTGTGGGCCTCCAGAGCTCTAAAGACGATGTTCAGATGTGGTTTGGCAACTGCGACTCGACTTCCCCGACGTGGATGGATGTTCCTGAGACCCCAGGGATGAACAAGTCAGGCCCTGCCTATCTTTTAGGAAGAAGCACTGCTGGGAGGGAGGGCGGGCAGAGGCATGTCCTGGAACTAACTGGGAGACACTGTGTTCAGTGTATTAATGTACTGATCCTGTCCCGTCCGGGCCCCAAACTCTTCCAGTCCCCTTCGCGACCTAAGGAGCAAGGGAACGAGAACCTCACTGTGGGGACACGGGCAGGCTCGGCGAGGTCTCTGGTGAATGCTTTATTTTGGTGACAGTTCCATTCATCTTGGTACTTGGACTTGAAGCCAGAGCCGGGGGTGGGGGAGGGGGGCTAACCTGGGAAATGCTCCGAGAGGCAGAGTGAGACCCTTCCATTTTCCGACAGCAGCAGCTGCAAATGATAGGCAGGGACAAGGCCGGATTTTAAACACACCTGCATTTAAAAATTTTTTCACTGTAAAAATCAAATGTGATAAAGACACCCTTGAGAACTCTCAGCAGGGTGGTTTTTGGTGCGGGGAGGCACTCAGGGCGGTTCCGGCAAGGTCGGCACAGCCGTCTTTCAGAAGCTGGCTCTGCGCGCTCTTTCTGGACAGTAGGGCACCGAACAGAGCTCCAAAGGTGGCACTCCGCGGAAAACTCCAGAGGGGACCGGAGGGAAGGCCACTGCTGGGCAGGGAGGGCATTTCTGAGAAGCCCAGACGAGCATGCCGCGAGCACAGGCTGTGTCTGCACCCCTCAGCAAGGCCTCCCTCCCTCACTCCTGGTGGAAAGGCCGCCACCCTGAGCCCCAAACCACGTCCCCTCCCTCCCCTGTCATTTTGCAGACAGGGGTCATCCACAGACCACACATGAGGTGGCTTTGGCAACCAGAAATTAAAAATACGCTCTGGTTTTTCCAGTAGCCAAAATGATCCCTCACCAAAACTCACAGACTGAGAACCTGAGCGTGTAAAACCACAGTCTGGGTGAAGGGATGTCTGCTTTTCAAATGACCTGCTAATTCTTTGCAACCCACAGTAACTTGGTTTCTGTGAACCCACAGGAGCAGGCCCACCGAAGAGGGCCTTGTCTGCTAACCTGGAAGAGCCCTTGCCGGAATGAGTCACGCTGACAATGGGATCAGTCATTTGTAAGGCTGCCCCATTTTCCTGACATGTTCAGATGTCCTCAGCCTTCCTAAGAGAGGAAGATGCAGACGCTGCACTTAAGTTGAGAATATGAAACAGGGCATTCTGGGCGGCGGCCCGGGCTTTCTAGAGTGGGGCGAGGGGGGAGATGGACAGTGAGGACCGTTTGGAGAAACTCTAAGTTGCTTGGGCAGTTCGTGGCTGAGGGCTCCCAGGATGGTGAGGGCGCGAGGCTGGTCTACTTCCCTGGCCACGGCGCCATGAAGTACCTGAAGCAGGTGGTTAACTCACGTTGGTTCTGCATATTCTTTACTCTTGTGCATTAAAACAGCACGAAGGAAGCTGTGTGTTACAGATCAGTGGCCTCCATTAGCAACTGCGCTACTACTATGGCCCGCGTATGGTCTTCGAATACTTTCCAAGTCTTTAAATCCAGACACGGTACTTGCAGTGAAAAACTTGCAACCATCCAACATAAACCCCTTGCCCCTTGGGGGGAAAAAGCAACATAAACATTCCATAGACAAAATCAGATAAAACCTCATGACATGCTTTTATTTATTAATCAAATATTTTTAATCAAAATATTAACATTCCAGGGTCAAATAACTCAATAGCAATGTATAAGATAGCCCAGTATAATGTAGTTAGAGGGAACCTGCGTTCAATTTCTTTCTTCTAAGCAGAAACTGTTGTTCGGCGTACTGATGGGGTGTGAGGTGCAGACGATACACAGCGTGGACAGACAGTCTTGGGTTATGAGCTCACACATGTGTTAAGCCTACAACTCCCTTCCGAGTCCACAGTCCTTCAAGGCAGCAGCCCCCAACTCTGGGTTCACTGATCGGTTTGGTCCTTTTGCTTTAGAAAATAGAGCCCTTCCCCTGGGCTGGCCCTAGTCTAGCCTTTGGTTTCAGGTCACATTGGTCTTCTTTATAGGCACTCACAGCCCCAAGCACTCTGCTTTTCTGAACTCCGAATATAGATTCTGAACTATACTTTCTGTCTGAGCACAAACATAGCTCCCAGTTCTTTAAGAGAGAAGAGATATCACTGGATCTCAGATGTGGACAACAGTTTGGCGAGTAGCAGAGGGAAAGGTGGGTGGGCAGGGGGAGGGAGGAGAGGGCGCAGGGGGGATGACGGAGATGACTCGGGGTGGCGAACACCCAATACGACATGCAGATGATGTACTATAGAATTGTGCACCTGAAACCTATGTAATTTTATTGACAAACGGGACCCAAGCAAATGCAATAAAATTTTTTAAAAAAGATATATCATTGTATACCTCTTATCTTCTTCACAGCCGGAGGCTGTGTTAAGGGCCACAATTTTCACCCCCCCCACACACACTTGTGTACTCTTCTGCAGCTCACACGTCCTGACTCTGAGTCTTTGTGGAAGAGACCAGCCATGTCCGGGGGCCCAAGTCTTGAGCGTCCCTGAGTTCTCAAATCTCCACTAGAGATCGAGACACCTGCTCCCAGTGGGACATACTGTGAAAGTTAAGGACTTTTTAAAAATATTTAACACTTGACATTTCCATTACAGCCTTACTGCCCAGCCTGGCATACGTATCAAAAGTACTGCCTTTCCCCCTTAAAACACTCTAAAGCTCACATTTAGCAGAGAAGAATAAGAATAGTGATACAGAGGCTATTTGGGAAAACTGTGCTGACGTAAGCTTTGTTAATAATACAGTGTTTCAACTCAGTGCAAGTTTGCCTTTATAAAAATTTCTCTTTGCAAAGAAAAAAAAAAACCCCACAAAAACCCCTGAGGTCATTTTATATCTGGGCCAAAATGAGCATGGGCCTCCTAGCAAAAGGTTAAGTGCTGTATTTATTTATTTAAAACTTAAAAACAAAGTTCACAAAAACTTAAAAAAAATCTTTCCCAGGGGACATTTTGTTTTTCATTGCTTTTAAAGAGAAAGGGAGAGGGAGAGGGGAGAAACATCGATTCGAGAGCGAAAACACTGACTGGCTACCTCCCACACACGCCCTGACTGGGAATAGAACGTGCAACGTAGGCATGTGCCCTGGCCGGGAATCGAACCTGAAAACTTTCAGTGTGCGGGACGGTGCTCCAACCAACCAAGCCGCACCAGCCAGGCACTATTTTTTAATTTTTTTTTAAAAAGATTATTGATTGAGAAAAAGAGGAAGGGGGGTAGGAGGGGAGGGGAGAGAGGAAGGGAGGGAGAGAGAGAGAGAAAGAAAGAGAGGGAGGGAGGGGAGGAACATCAATTTGTTGGTCCACTTACTTATACTTTCAGTGGTTGATTCTTTTATGTGCCCTGACCAGGGATTGAACCCTGTCCAACAGGGTCAGATGATGTGAGTCCTGACCCAGCCTTGCCCTTTTCCCTGAGCATCTTCTAAGATTCCCCCTTACCCTCTTCCCCCGGCCCCAGAAGGGGAGGGTGGGGGTCATCAGTCGTGTAAGGAGTGCCTACAGAAGGCACTGATGACCTGTGTGGTGGTAACCACTAGGTACTATCTAGTTCAGCGGGAAGAGTTAAGAGCGTGGAGTTTCCACATACGAATTTTCTCTTGACTGCATGTGCCCCCACTAGGCTCAGAATCCTGCAGTGAAAGTGCAGCCTCTGTAAATCATTCAGAAAACCCACTAGTCACAGGGAAAATAAGGGTCATATCGACAAAACAACATCTCCCAGGTGGGTGGGGTGGGCCTTAGTTTCATTACCTTAGGGTGCAAGAGTTGATGCCTTTGGTGAAGACTTGCCCACTAACCTGGCAGAAACGTCGCTTCCCCCAGCTTTCTTTCCTCCCAATCCTGGCTTCCCCACCCTCTTTCCTTTGTCCCCTGAAGAGTCAACAGGATGTGTGATATTCCCAGAATATAATAAGCGGCTCCTCTTTCACAATGAGTATAAGGAACCTGGCGCAGCTTGGAGTCTAGGATCATGGAAACACAGCGATACATTGAAGACTACGCCTGAAATACATCTGGTCTCTTAGGTGAAACCTCCAGCATGTCGGGGCTGTTGCCATGGCATTTCACACAATCTTTTTTTCCTGAGACAGACGCCATGCTACAAAGAGGGATAAGCCATTTGTGCAGTCTGAGGTGGAACATTTTAATTACATAAACGAGTTTGAGCCTAGTGCATAAACCCTTTCGAAACATCAAGGCAGACACATAAAACGCGAATCTACCAGGAATGAGGGATCCTTGGCTCTCTGGTAGAAAGGTTCACGAAGCTGACCCTTAATTTGTAACTGGGCTCCATGAAGCTGCCCCCTGGAAGCAGAACCTACTTTCCCTAACACGAGCCCTCAGAAAGCCGGGTGGAGGTGGGGGTGGGAGGCGTTGGCAAGCAGCTGCAGGTGCTGGTTTGTATATACACTTTGGGGAAGATCAAAATACCTTCCTGTTTTTTGTTCCTCTCCGCCATCCTCTTCACATTCACAACTCAGTGGTTAAAGGAAAAACTTAACACTACTATTTTCACACCAAAGATATGTGAAACACATATTCATATACAGAGTCTTCTGCTTAGTACTTAATGCTGCGTAAATGCTTACTTTGTCAAACGTTCATGGGTATCTAATACCCATACCTCAAGAGCTTTAAAAAAATAGCTAGTTACAGCATAATTACATACATCTAGAGTTGGAAGGGATCTTAGAGAATGTCTAAAGCCAACTCTTATTCAATGGTTGAGGAAACTCAGTTTTAAGGGTTAAGTGATCTGCCCAAAGTTCTATAGCTAATTAGGAGCAGATGTGGAATTAACAAAAGGATTTTGTGACCCCTATTCATTCCAGTGCTAATTTTATAGTTAATCATAGAGGGTTTTTTTTTTTTGAGAGCATGCTTCCCATGATTAAGGATAAAGATGGCCAGAACCATCTGCAGAACCAAGATCCTAACCAAGCACAGGTCAGGCTAATACTAGACAGACAGGTGCTGATGTAAAGGAAAATGGCTTCTTTTCAGGTGCCGGCAACCTGGAAGGTGGGGGACTCTCGTCTCAAAGCCCGTCTCAACTTCTGGGCACAGGCAGAGGTTTTTATGAGGAGGGTGGGGGGAAGCAGAACAGAGAGATCCAGGGAGGGGGTTGCCAAGTTCTCCATGTGCAGATGAGTGTGGTGCATTCCAATAAGGCAAGTGAAGGTCTGGGGAGTGTCGTCCTGGCTCCAGGTTGAAGGTCAGCAAATCTCGAAGAACTGGGATGCCTGAGGGTTGCAGTCTGTCTCTACTGAAGTTAGTTCCTAGGATTCCTATACAAACATGCTATTTATCTACAAGCCACACATTAGTCAGAGTCAGCGTTTACAGAAACAATGTCGAAAGAGTGGTGGGGTGGGTTACAATTCTCCACTGTCCCATCTCCCCACTGTTCCAACCAGACTTTCAGGTATCTTCGTGGAACAGGGCAGCTCCATTTAAAACGTGGAGAAAGACAGACACCCCGCCCCCCGCCTGATGAAGAACCCGCCAGCAGAGGTGCCCCTCCTGACCCCACCGTGAAGCTGGCTCTGATCTAGGGCTCATGCGGCCTATTCCTGAGTCCTCTCCTCTGGATTCTTTTCTTTTTTCTTTTTTAAATCATTGCCAAGTTTGCTTTGGACCTGCACACTCTGTGGAGGAGACCAGGACATTCGGGGAGGCTTTGTTTTTTCCTCCACGGGTGGTGCTGCTGAGCCATTTTCCTCCTCAGGGCCCAGCTCTGCCAGTCCCATCACAGGAAATGGACGCCATCGCTCACAGTGGGCCACTTCCTCGAGTTTTGGTGGCAGTCTGTGCTAAAAACCATCAGTGTTTCTGGAATAGAGTTTCTCCTGTGGAAGACTGCTTCGCCCCAAAGCGGCTTTTAATGGGAGACAGAAGAGTATAGAGTAGAAGCAGAAGTATTATCAGATGACTTGTTTCTTTGTTTCTTTTTTTTTTTGCTTATGTGATAAGAAGTCGATGTGATGCTCCAAGACTGATTCTTCACTTATTGATAACAGACACTTATTTTATGGCTAGTCTTTTCCTTGCTATTACGCTCCAATTGGGACAGGGAGGTTAGCTCCTAACCCTTCCGCCTCGTGTTAAGTGCAGAGGGACGGGGCTTCCCAGCAAGGTGGGGTGGTCGGCTCTTCCGTGTGGCCTGGGCTCGGGACCAAAGGCCTTTGCACGTGTGGCTGACCTATCTCAGAAAAAGTCTCTCGGGCAGCGCAACGGGGGGACTCTTTGGGTCTAGCAACAAACTCCAAGGCAAGCTTGCTCTACGGATGCAGAAGACAGTGACCAAATACTTCATTGGCTTTTAAATGGCATAGAGTTTAAGGCACTAAGGGGAAAACAAAGGCTTCACGAAAGCAGTAAG
>PVKM010034976.1:0-15341 GCA_004027735.1 Carollia perspicillata
GGGGTTGTTTCAGGCACTGGGTATTCAGGTGCCAACAAGGCAAAGTCTCCATACCCAAGGACTCACACACACTGGAGAATGTGGTGACTTAGTGGGGAGAGGAAAAGGTAGAAGGAGTGATGACAACCAGGTGTTCGGTTGCGAAGGTGGAAGGTGGTGGTTGTACTACCTTACGAAGGTAAAGACCACAGGAACACAAGCAGTTTGGGAGGAAGAACCGTTTGGACACGTGAATTTCCTGGTTATATCAGTTGGTTAGAGGTACCTGAAACTCAGGAGACAGGTTTGAGCTGTAGGGACAAGAGTGTGGGAGTCATTGGTAAAGGTATTCGTCTGAAATCGAAGGAATGGCTGAGATTCCAGAGGGTGGGTGTGAGGTGCAAAGGAAGGAGACGGGAAGAGAGATGCCGAATCTTCAGGACATTTGAAGGGCAGGTTGTGAAAGTAGTTTTGATGGATATCTGTCCTCCTTTGAGGCCCAAAGGAGTTGTGAAAAATGGCTCAGCCGACACGCCTTTTAACTGTAATACAGACGAAGGAATACTACATTTTCTACTTTAGTACTTTCAGTCTTTCATGGTTTTCCCCCATTTGATTATGGAACAGGCCATCACCCCACTAGATGGAAGAGAATCAAAGGGAGTCAGAAGGGACTCGGGAAAATGTTTTAACAAAAAATGTTATTTATCGTATTCCATAAGAAATAGATAATACATATAAATAAATATTGTTTGGTTTAAAGATTAGATTTTATTGGTTTATAGCTCAAGGTAGATTACAATGACAAACTGTCATCTGGTTCTTATAGTGATAGTGATATCAGTAACAAAATAGTAGCTAACACAGTGCCCACAGACCGGGTGTCAGCTGCTGTGCTAAGGGCTTTGTAGCCCCGTCTCATTCATTCTCAACACAACGTAATGGGCATGTGCCATTACTCTTATCTTACACACAGGGAAACCAAAGCTCTTCATTTCAGGACATTTTTCTGACAAAATAACTTTGATACTCAGTATATTTTTGAGAGAAAGAATGAAGGTGCTTTTAGCAATGAAGAAAATACCACGGGGGTCATTAAATTAATCCAGCCTTTTACAATGCAACTGGAAGTCTCATTAGGATTAGTTTTAACTGCCACAAAAATAAGCAAGCTAATAATAATGTTTATTGCAGAAATGAGAATGACCTTTCAGAAATGAGGTCGAATCAGAGTGATCGAGTCACTAATGCGTGTCTATTTTGGCCTTTGGTACCCAGTCGGATGCCCCACGGCACTTCTGCTTGGCGGCCTGAACGCTGGTCTATTTTTGTTCCTATTGGGGATGCTGTGCTCACTGCTGCCCGGTTTCCCCTCCCTTACCCTGTCTCTCTCTGTTCCTCCTCCTCATCTCCTTGCTCATTCACCACTTCCATGGTGGAATATGGGGCTGTCTGTGACTTTGTTCATCTCATATCTTGTGCCTAACCTTCCCAGTTCCCTCTGGTCCTGGCATGGTCTTTGAAGCTACATCAACTGAAATGCCTATAACCAGCAATCCCTGAATGTGCCTGATCTCATCTGATCTCGGAAGCTAAGCAGGGTTGGGCCTGGTTAGTACTTAGATGGGAGACCAGCAATCATAAAATGTAATAGTGTCTCTTTTTTTCTGTTTATTTATTTATTTATTAATTTAACTTTTTTTAAGACAACAGAAATTTATTCTTTCACAGTTCTGGAGGCCAGAAGTCTGAGGTCATGGTATCAGCAGGGCTGTGCTCTCCCCGAAGATGCTAGGGGACATCCTGTTCTTTGCCTCTTCTGGTTTCTTTCTTTTTTTTTTATTGTTGTTTAAGTACAGTTGTCTCCATCTTCCCCCATCCCTCCCCGCCTCCCACCCTCAGTCCTCCCCACTTTGGCTTTGTCCATGTGTTCCTTGATGACCCTTCCCCTATTTTCCCCCATTATCCCTCCCCCTCTCCCCTCTTTAAATGTACTGCAGATCCTTTATTTTTTTATTCTGTACCATGCCTCATATAGTTATAATAGATTAAACATGAGTGATTAAAATACTTGAGAAATTTGTTAATGGGGTCCTGGTCCCCTTTTATAATCTCTTTTGTACAGGGCAAATGCCATGAGATTAAAAAAACCAAGCAAATAAAAGCAATTGGTCACTTAACCGAGCAAGTTTAGGTTTGATTGAGTTTTGGGAGAGAAGTTAGTTGTTGAAAGTCCAGCTCTCACGGTGTTGCCCAGCTGAGAGGCGGTGATGAAGGTTTGGGGCAGGGGAGGAAAGCACTGAGTGAAGGGTTTCTTGGCTGGAAGCACAGAAGCTGGCGAGAGAGGAAAGGAAAGCTGGGAATACTGGAGGGGGCCTTTGCAGCTAAGAGGAGGGGTCTGCATTTGATAAGGAGAACAAGAGTGAGGCCAGTGGCCGGGGGAGGGGAGCTGACCTGGTCAGAGCCGTGGGTGAGCAAAAACGTCTTTTGCCAACTGGGAAAATTGAGTATGTACTGTTTTTCCATGCCTGAGTTGTCTGTTAGAACCTGGTTGTTGCTGTGAGAAACCCTGAAGGACATTACAATGGAAAATAAATGAGAAAAATCCATGGTTCTGTCATTTCTCAGTTTCTGCACAAAATGTTACTTTTCTTTAAGCAAACTAAACAAGTCTTGTTCAAGGGGCAGGCATCTTTTGAGTCTTGCCAATTTACTTTTAAAAATATGCTTAAGTCCTGATTTTTAGTATTATATTTATAGGAATTTTGTTGACAATGTCAGTTAAATTGCTAGGTATTTCTCTACTTTCCATTGCAATGAGTAAATTCTCTGTCTGTATTTTCCAACACATTGTTCTTACATTAACAGTTCATTTTTAACAAGTGGAAAAGTGGCTTCACTTTCATGTACTTTTTAGTAATTTTGTAAAGCATCACCATTTTTGTGTGATAATTGAAGCTTTATTTTTTGAAGTTGATGCACAGAAATAAAATGCCTGTTATCTATATGGAAAAACTGAGGCTTTCCTAATGACTGTATTTAGCTACAAATTATAAGTGCATTGCAAGTGAACATACATGAATAGAAAAGTACTTATGAATATATTTATAAAATATATCCAAAATTATTTATTTATAAAACATACATCTATGAATGAAAAGTGTAGGAAACAACAGTGGACTTACAATACTCAGCAACGGCTTTACTTGCATTTCTGACAGAGAACAGAAGTGTTTAAATGCTTTTTGGCTCATAACAAGATTCAGAGGCCTTTGAATTGCAGAAGGTGTAAGCATAAACTTTTATAGTTATAACTCAGTCTCTTGTCCATTGATACAGCTTCATTTTATGCCTTGCTTCTTCCAAAATCATGCAGGGAAACCAATGGCTAGGTGTGTAAAAGCTCAAGGATAAAGCAAATATTGGAAGATCATAGTTGTTTGCATTAAGCACTGAATGCTCTGAATGAGTCACTGTACAAACCGAGCACACGTTGGGAGCAAGTGGGCACGATGTCATGAACCTTATTCTCATCCTGTGTCAGTGGGTTTCTCTTTAGTGCCTCTGAGGGTAGATGTGCTTTTTAAATGACCGGTTTACTACCAGGGAGCAACATAAACATTAGGGACAACTGAGTCCTCCATTTCGTTCAATTGAATATGTAATGACCGTTTCAATAGCTTCCTTAAAGTTCAAACGTAGAAAAGTCTTCCATTGCTTTCCTTCCTCTTTCGGGAGGATACCTCATGCCAAACACCACAGAGTTTTAGTCTCCTCCCAGAGGTTCCCCAGAGGAAGCGTAAGCAATACTCCTTGGCAAACCCATTCCAATCTGTCATATGCCTAGGATCAGGAAATTTGTCTCTGCTTCATATTGCTGCATACGCATTTCTTTGCATTAATCCTTAGAGGAGAACAAAAAAGCCCTTTGGGCACCTTCCTTTATGAGATCCATCTCTATGTGTCTGAAGAATGTTATGAAAAGTACGTGCGTGGTGCTAGCAACACCAGGAAGCCCTGACACACAGCCAGTGGACTTTGGTGTGTTCTTACTTCTGGTGGACTGTCCGTGGTTTCATGATCATCCTCTTGGTTGCTGAAATTAAGGATATTTCCTGGGAGAGGTGGTGATGTGTTTTCAGTTTGCGGTAGTAGATTTTGATGGCAGTATTTGCTTCTTTCTTTAGAGTACTCTGCTTTCTTCCTTAGTGTTTTGTGTATTATCAATAGTTATGGAACTGAAATAAATTGTATCATTTAATGTTATTACTGCCTTAGTTCTCTTCACCGTTCTTACTTAGTCAAGTTAATTTAGAATTCCAGTTGTTTGAGAATCCTCCTCTTCTTCTTGCATTATCTCAATTACTAATGAGGAACATAATGATCTTGAGGCAGGATTATCAAACATCATTTAAAAATATTAGTCCCAATAGCAACATTTACAGCATGTATATACAATCCCTCTTCTGAGTTCCCTATTGCCATCCAGTTTTTGCTGTAGTGACAATAGATTTGTTGATATAAAATCATTTCCTTTTAGCTAAAAAGTTTCCCAACTTGTTCTAGATCAGGTGCCAGCAAACTGTAGCTCATGAGCCAAATATAGCCTGCAGCCATTTTTATAAATAAAGTTTTATTGACACACAGCTCTGCTTGTTCATTTATGTATTGTCTATGGCTTCTCTTGCTCTACAACAGCATAGCTGAATAGTTGCAACACAGATTACATACATTGCAAAGTCTAAAACATTTACTATTTGGCCCTGTACAGAAAAAGTTTGTGAACCTCTGCTCTACATGAATTCATACTTGCTTAAAAGCTCTATATTGGACATTAAGAATTCTGGGTCTGGTTGTGATACTGTGTTCTAATTAGTTTGTGACTTTGGCCAATCGTGGTGACTCTTTGGCCTTGGTTTCCTGAGGATGGGGAGGCAGGATTACATGAGTACTTGTCTCTTCCAGCTTTAAAATTCAGGAAATCTAATTAACATTATTTTACCTAAAATAATTTAAAGTTGATTTTTTTCTTAGAGATTAAATTTTGGGTTTGCAATAATAATAACCCCTTTTAAGTATCTTACTATCATACCCAAATGTCCACTAAATATTCAATGACATAAAATAATAATATAGCTGGCCTATATGAGCTCTATATGTTCCAGGTATGGAGGCAGGTACTTCACCTTATCTGTCTAATCTTCAGAATACCTCTGCATAGTAGGTGTGAGGGTTCACACAACAGGAAGAGCTAGGACTTGAACCTGATTTTAGTGGTCAAGTTCCATGCTGTTTCTACTATAGCAACACTGTTTCTGTTCATTTGCCTCCTCTATTTTAATTCAGTCATTTGAATTACGGTAGCATCTCACTTATCCAGAGGTCACCACCTAAATTACTCAGGATATAGCCAATGATTAAAAAAAAAACCCCACAAAAGATTAACAGCCAAATAGATGTTCACTGTGCCATTAAGAGTATTTCCCAAGGTCCTCTTTCATAGCCTGCTCACTTTTGCTTTAAAACAAATCTAAAAACTTGTTTTTTGGGGGAAGGAGTTTCCTAGATCTCTATAACTAATGGCAAACAAATTGGAAAAGGAGATGGCTAGAACTACTGGCGCAGGTTTCTCCACACCAGTAGGCGGTGAGTGCGGGGCCTGCGTGTAACCGGGAGGAGTGATACATTCTAAACGGCAAGAACGCGAGCAGGCAGCAACCTTGGGCAGCTGAGCAGAGGGACGGCCTCACCCCAGGAATCTCCCCGTTGTGCTGGGGGATTTTTGCTGCTCATCGTAAAGATGGCAAGGAAACGTTAAAAATTAGCATGCTCAGTGTCAGAAGGTGGAGAACAAGTGTTCAATTTCACAAATCTAATACAATTATGAAATATATTAAAAATGTGAAACAGATACACTTCAGTTCTTTGAATTTTTTGCTGTTTGGAAGTTCCTTCCTTACAAGTGCTGAACAAATGAAGTACTGCCAAGTCCAGATTGTTTAGGAAATCTTCCTCCAGATTTCCACCGAGTTCGCCTCCCTTTTCTTTGTTATTGTCTTATTCATTGTTCATTCTCCAAAAACAGTGCTCTAGAGATAAATAACTAATTTAAAAAGTCTCACTTCTCTGTTTCCCCTAGTACCAGATTTTCTCCACACCTAATTAAGTTTTAAGATTTTCCACTATCCCTTTTTATTCCCTATGGCTTTAAAGAAAGTTTTGTTGTTTTCCTTTTTTATTCTTTTCAAAGCAGCAGTGTATTTTCTTTCCCAGTTTTAAAAAACCATTGTGTATTATCCGTTGTAAGGCTAGCCTTGCACAAGGCGAACTGATTTGACCTAACACCAGGCTTTTGCAGGGGTTGGGGGGGTGGATTCCGTGACCCTTCCATTTATGTCTCTCCCTTGTACCCCATTCTTGGTTTCTTCCTTCCGACAAACAGGCATCTCCTTCCATGTCCGTTTTCTAACTCATCACTTCCAATTATCTACTTTGCTGAATATTTCCCCAGCTCACACATTTTTTTGAGGTAATGATTTATGCAATTTATTTGCAGAAAAATGTGTTTTAACTACTTGTGGAAGCTGAGGGATTTAGGGGTATTTAATTTATCCTCCGCTGTGTGTGTGGGTGTCAGGGGGAGGATGGCTGTTGTCTCCTGATATCACACGTCCAAGGCAGTGTACTTCCTCAAAGTGAATTCCTTCTGTGTCAGTTTTGTAAGGTCAGTAATAACAAGGACATTAAATTGGGCAAGAGCTCACTTGGAGTCAGATACTGTGCCTAACGGTTTATGTGTATTGTCTACATTCACTGTAGGATTACAGGCAGCCTCAGTCAATGAATGGGCTGTATTTCAAAGATACATTTGCAAACTAGTAGTCATTTTAAACACGAAATGTACTCCTCACTGAAGCAATGGTGCGGCCACATCTCTAGGCCGGGGTGGATGACCAAGGCCTGTGAGACTCACAGCTGATGTGTGCCAGTGACTGCGTCTGTGCGAGGGTGTGTCTGGAGTCCTCCCTGGGGCATGTGATGGACCCACCTTCTTCCTGGCTCCTGGCTGTCATTCCAGAGGTGTGACTTCATTCTGAGATCTTGCTTATGGACAGATGGACAACGGGAATGAAGCCACCCAGGCTCACACCATTTGGATTAGTTATAGAAAAACGAACGTACTGTAACAGAAGAGATCCTAGATACAGTGCCTTAAAGAAAGGAGCATTTTATTTCCTGTCAGGTAATAGATCCTAATGAATTTTCCAGTTTGCCAGGTCAGGCTTGCCCTAGGAGGTCATCCAATGACTTGGGTTCTATTCTTGGTTTTTATTTTCATCACCAATCCCTAGACCAAAATCTTTGCCTGAATCATAGAAGCTGGCGGAATCCTCTCTCCGGGTTCCAGCTTGTGGGAGGGCAGAGAGAGGAAGCAACATAGTAACGAGTCCCTTTCAAGCAGGCAAAGCAGAAGAAGGCTTCTTTCTTGTGGTGGAGAATGGAGTGACATGGCCACCCCTAGCCACAGAGGGGCTGGGGCATGTGTGCTTTGGCTGGGTGACCATGGATGCACCTCAAACTCCGTTCTCTAAGGAGCTGGAGCATGTGCAGGATGGACAGCATCAGTCCCTGCTGTATTACAGCGGAGGTTCCCTCGTCTAGACAGTGACGCCAGTAGGATACAATGTGCTGGGCGTGGCAGAAGAGGTGTGTTTAGAAGATGAATACAGTGACCCAGGGGGTAGACTTTGAGGAACCATCAGATGCTGGGACCACTGCCATTGTAACTCTGAACAGCACTTGTCATAGGTTTTCACCCTCACCTCATCCTTCCTGCCTCTCTTTTTCCTTTGGAACACCTAGGGCAGGGCTGGCTTCAGGGGCTGCTGACCTGTGAGCGGCACGGTGCCCTGTACTCAGAGGGGTTCCAGGCTTGGTCTGGTGCTCTGCTGTCACTGTCCTGAAATTTTAATAACTTTATCTGTGTACTTGTGTTTTGTAAGTGAGGTTTGATGGGACAGAGGGGCACGTGTGTGAGCGGTGGAGATACGCTAGGTGGCAGCGTGTGGACGTGCAGCCCGGTGCCAGCTGGCGCGGCAGTGGCCGTGTGGGTGCTGAGCAGTTGGCCCGAGGACGGCCTGGTTTTGAATGAGGAAACATCGAAAAATGCAAACTCACAGGCTTAGAGATAGAAATTACATTTAACCATTGTCCATGAAATATAGCGCTCTTCTCATGTGAGCTTCAGATGAAACTTTTATTAATGAGGAAGATAATATAAAATGAAAATTATCCTTAAAATTGGCAATACAGCGACAGCCTGTATAAATAGGCATTTTGAACTATATACAAAATTTGAAGCCACTTCCAATTTTTTTGTGTGATCTCCATAATTAACAGGAGATAAAAGAAATATTGGAATGCCATTGTATAAATTTATATTTAAAATTAAATTTAGACTTACCCTAAACTGATTTATAAGAAGAGTTAAATCTTTTTATTAAACTTGCTCCATGAGAATCATCAGTTCTAGACATTAAAATATTTATTTTGGAATAACTTATCAAAAATGTATCCCAATTTGTCACAACCTATAAAATAGTCTTAACAGCAACATTAACCATTGCATCTGACACAAGATCCTTGCCCAAATGAAAAGCTAACACCAGTTGTTGGCAATCCTGCATTTTTGTTGAGCTACTGGTGCCATTCTCAGTTATATAGATTAAAACTAATGTTGCCAATAGCCCTGGCTGGTGTAGCCCAGTGGATTGAGCATGGGCCTGCAAACCAAACGATTGCGGTTCAATTCCTAGTCAGGGCACATGCCTGGGTTGCAGGCCAGTTCCCAGCAGGGGACTCACGAGAGGCAACCATGCATTGATATTTCTCCTTCCCTTCCCCTCCAAAGATAAATAAATAAAATCTTTTTAAAAATCTAAAAAAAATAATAATGTTGCCAAAACTATACATTCTGATGCATGAACATAGGAACTTGCAGCAAAGCCAGAAAACCACATTAATAATGTATTATTGATTGTACCACATTAAATTATGACACAAAATATTATTTTTGTGCAATTTGAAAGTTTATGTGGTTTCTCATATATCATTGTTAATGGCTATTATGTTTTATAAGTACTACAATATTTTTAAAGGCAAAAATTTGTATTTTTGCCCCCTTCCTTGGCCCCTGCTGATCCCATGTTGACCTTTGGATCTCAAGGGTCCTTGCTGAGGGCCCCATTCCTACATTCCACCCCTTCCAACCTTTCGTACTAACTTTTCATATAATAAAAAGATAAATCTACAAAATGCTGTCTCTGGAGGTATTAATCACCGACAATAGCTTTGTCTCATTATTTCTGTGAGGTCCGTGATTTCTGCCGTATCCGACAGTGCGCCCTCTGCAGACAGCCTCCGGGATTCTTGGTTGAATCAGTGAGGAGGCCCCAGGAACTGCCTTTTAATGGAGGACTTTTAGCTGAAGTTAAATGAGTAAAACCAAACGGAGGAATTTCAGCTGGGAAATATTTTAGGCCGGGAGACCTCCCGGGAGCCCTTAGTATCAAGCCAAATTTTGTAAAGTATTTGGCCTCCTTTTCTGTCTGTACTTGTAAATGGCCCTGAAATGCCTGTGACAAAATTTTCTTAGGCGGAGAATGGCCGAGAAAAATAGGCAGCTTTCCTCAGACTTCTCAGAGCAGAGACATCACGAGGTTAGGATGCTAACGTTTCAGAAGAGCGTTTCTGCCATAGTGAAGCTTCATTTCCATCTGGGTGCCATGGCGAGGCGTGCTAACAGGCACTTGCAATGAGATTATCCTGTAATGAGATCACCTGCTGAAAAATCCATTTCAATTTCACGAAAATCACAGTAGGTGTAAATTACAGTTCTAAAAATGTAGAAAAAGCCACTTGAAATAAATTGGCTGAGTAAAAATTGTGTTTCTGAAATTATTGGTTGTTATGAGGATGGAATGTCGATGCATTGGTCTACGAGGATTCATATTTTTGTGCCTGTATTTAAAATGCAAAATGATTGTCAAAAGAAATGTGATTTTATTTTAACAGAAATACTGAAAACACATAAAATACAGTTGTTTTCAAATACTGTCACACACCTGGATACTTTCCACAAGCACAGTACATTGCGTGGGCTCCGTGGTTTGGTTTAAGATGCCTCCCCCTGGTGGTTGGTGTTAAGAAAGGTACAGGCCTGGAAATAGTCACCACATTGCTTCCCTTTGGCATTTCTCTGCAACTTAATCTCGAAACCATCTCTAGAGGTCTCCTATACCTGGATCAAAATCAGTTCTGACTGTCATGAAACTCATCAGATTTTCCTAAATCTGTCGCCTATTTTTAGTGTATTTTGCCCAGAATGTGTCTTAATTTCGGTCTTGGTATTTTCCATCTGTTCCAGAAAGGCTCTGGGTTGAATGTGAAGTTTGTTTAGCCAACGCGTTATGGGCGTCACCCCTCGGGGTCCTGTGGGTACAGTCGGACATAACCAACGAAACTCACTGCCCTCATAGAGCTTCTGTACCAACACACATACAGACATAAGCCAGAAAGACTGGTATGTTTGACTTCACCTGTCTGTAAATCTTTTGTATAGCTAAAGGGACGACGAATTAAAAGACAAATAAAGGATGGCCTGGGAGAAAATTGCAACCAGAGGAGCTCCAATAAACACAAAAGGAAGAAAACCAATAGAAAAAAAAATGTGCTAAAGATATGAATAGGTTTCAATTGTGAAAAACTTTTCCGTTTTCTGTAGTAATAATTGGCACAAGTGGGATTTCAAATTTCCTCAGTAGTAGAAATTGGCAAAGGATGCTTTTTAGAAAAAAAGATGATGGCAGGCACTGTGACTCCTGTGTCTCTACAAGTTCAGGCCGAGCCCGTCCTTCGCGGGGGCTGAGCGTGGCCGCCACCTTGTGACCCTGCTTGGAACTGCACGTTCCCTACCCTTCTGGCTAGTGGGAGAAAAGGGACCTTGTCCCGTCGGTATCACCTCCACGCTAAGCTCAGCCCCACACGCCATCCACCAGTGACGACGCTCGGGTCATAGAGTGTCCCCTGATTACTTTAAGTGCATTAGGTGGATCAGTGGAGTATTTTAGACGATACTCCGTCACTGCTCAAATTGCAGTTACGAGAGTTTACAGTGATGGAACATAGTTTTTGACTTCCTGTTATCTGCAGCAATGCCTTTCCTCCTCTTATAAAGTCTATCATTCCCCACTTGACTCAGGGCTGATCTCAATGCTAGATTAGTTTCTATACCTTTCTGGTCCCTCCTGAAACTTCCCCTCTTCCTGCCCTGGCTCATTCTGTCCCTGTGATTGGATCCCTTTCTCTCGTTCAAAGGGGATATTATTACTGTTTATTGGTACAAAGGATCATCGAATTCTGTGAAGACTTTGGGAAAAAAATTAGTGGTTTTCCCCTTTTCTCTGAGCCCTTGGGTGCTGTGTACCCAATCTTCCAGTCTCGACAAGTTGGCAGCTGTGACTCTGGAATGCAAGTTAATTAAATTGTGCTTATATTTAGTTTTAGGCGAGGCTGACTTTTTTTCAATGTTAGGTTTAGTCTGTGTGGCTTTGTTACATACCATCCTGGTAACTAGGGCCCCTAGGAGAGATTTTATGTAGCTGCACCACGAAAGGCATGCAGTGGTAGAAAGTGGAGGAGGCATGGGAGAGAGGATGCAGAGAGCACCTCTGTGTCCCACCAGTACATAAATCATTTAACAGAGCCAATGCTTGAACAGTAAAAGCCAGCTTTCCTGGAGCAATCGTCGACTTCCTTTTCTGTCTGAGCCGAAGAAAAGTTAGGCATTCCATCCTGAGGTGTCGTATTGGTTTCTGTGCGAGTCACCTCTTCAGATCCATGTTGTTTTCCAGTTTTCTTAGTTGTTACAAAGAATCCCATCGCCCCACCTTCCGGGTCTGCTGTAGCCACAAGGTGGACTCCCTAGTTACTTACAGGTTAACCCTTTAAACTCATGGAATTTTTTGACATTTTGTGATGGGCGTCTTCTTCAGAAGTGATGATCCACTTCCAGGCCTTTGTAAAGAGAACACACTGACTGCGCTTCGCCGGATTCGGTGCCAGATACTTGATAAGCAGAACTGGTTAATGTTCTCAGAGACAGTCCCCAAGCAGGTGGGATTCAGAGGAGGAAACTGATGCTCCAAAAGGTTAAACAGTTTTCCAAAGCAGCACCGAAAAGTAGCCAATAGATGTATTATGTTTGTTTATTTAATAACAGTATTATAATTGTACTATATTTATTATATGTATTAAATAATTAATGACAATACATTTATAATGTGTATTACTAAAATGTATAATAAATATATTACATATATTTGTATGCATTATATTGTATATTTATATATAATATAATTCTCCTAGCTAGTCAGTAAGGATATTAGGATGAATGTTTATAATCTAATTTTCTCACTATTAACATTTAAAAATTTTAATAACCTTTAGAATGCAAGTTACCTGAGTATTTGGGGGTGGTTTAAACTTGAAGTGTCAGATAGACAGAGCTATCCAGTTTTCCCCAACCTTACCTTGACCCACCCAGTGGAATTTGTGCTGTCCCGTGGGCGACCGCGGGAGGGAAGTGAGGGGGGTTGTTGCCATCTGTTAAGAGGATGGAGAATAGAGCGGGTTTTGGACAGAGCTCTAACCCCGGGCTTCATAAGCTTTGAATCCAGCTGCTGGCTAACTGATCTGAAAGACAGGTGAGACCCTACAGTATCCCAAAGATCAGTGGATTTTTAAGAATGATAATGCTTTGGAATACTCTGTTATAGTAATTAACAACAGGGAGTAGGTAAGAAAATGATATATAATACAGTCTTCATGGGATTGAAAGTGAATTTTCAGACATTAGGGTAGAACTGTAATCTGTTCTTGAAAGACATTTTTCAAAGTTCTTTGCACAGTAAATTCTAAATATATTTTTCCTATTTCTGGGTCTTAAGCCACATAACATCACAAAGTCATAGACAATTTATTCCAGCATTTAAATTGTCAGTACATAAATGGACTTAATTAAAGAAACTGAGATTAAAAATAAATTTGTTTAAAAAAATAAAATAAATTTGGTTTGAGTTGCAAGTGAAATTCATGAACTGTGAACTTGTAAAATGCAGTCCAGTCTGTGCTGCCTAACGAATAAGAGCGATAACAGGGAGCGCTCTGAAGACGTGGTTTTTCTCCGTTCATCTTTCTCCTCGGCCTTTCCTCAGCTACAGGCTTAACAGAGGTCTGGAAACCTTCATATGTGTAACGTTTCAGGTCCTGCCGCATGCGTGCAAGGACTATTTTCCCCCAAATGCTAGGTAGTTCCTTTATGTATGTTAGGTTTGTATGCACAGCTAAGTCTTCCATAGGAAACATCCTACCTTTGTTTGAAATGCATCAAAGGTAGCTTACATTCTGGTTCCATCAATATCATTTTATGATTCGTAGTGAATAATTATAAAATATCATTTGAGAAAGCCTTATGTGTGGAGAAAATCTCAAAACAGTTTAAAGTGCCATTAAGTGATAATTATTTGTTCAGAAGATGAAGTGTTTATTTCCTAAAGCAAATTCAGAAAGTAGCACACTTCAAAAAAAACAACAACACAAATGTTTGAGTAATTATCTCTGAAATTAGAAACCTTTACCTGCCTTTCAAGAGGGTAGAGTATAAGCATGCAATTTCTAAATAGTCTATGTTCTTTGGAATATTGAAATTATGTCATTGTTCTTATTTGCAAGAAATGATAAATAACGGAGTTCTGGTGTACACCTCATTTTCCAGTGATTTTGACAAAATTACTGCACCGTCTTGTTTGGGACTTCTGCACACTAAATAGTAAACTAGGATATGTTTTTAATTACTCAATCCCTGTTCAGAAGTTTTCTCTTCCTTCCTCTCTACCTTCCCTCCTTGCATTTGGCCTGTGGTACATCTCTCTCTCTCTCTCTCTCTCTCCCTTTCTGAAATGTTGTATGAATAAAGATTCTTTTTTTAAAAAAAGTTTCTTCAGATTTCTACTTGGCAGTATTTCTGGGAGTCTCTGGTCATAAAACTTGACTTCCTGCCTTTTTTTCTCTCTGTTCTTTCTCTACTTTCTACTCTGTCTCGTAGATTTACAATCTACCGGGCAAGGTTTTGTCTAATTCTATTTTATGCTGTGATTTCACTTGACATGCTGCACGGTTGACATGAAACTGCTTTTAAACCGTCTTGACATTCCCTCTCCTATCAGAATGCCACCAGTCATGGATCAATGTTTGTTTCTTGCTAGTGACTTTTAGAAAATTTCCCAACTGATTTTTCTATAGAATGATAGATCTTCCATCATGTTGTCTGAGTCACAATATGTATACTGAGCTCTCTTATTTTTCTGAATTTACCCTGAAGGCCAGGTGGCAAAGTTAACCTTGAAATCAGAGCATATTTCGGAGGGAAAGAATGAGTCAAAGAGTAACACAGCCTGAGGACAGTTAGTTGGGGAAGCTGCTCCGGGCTTTCTTTGAATATGGGCTTGACAGAGATGGTTTCTCACTCATTGAAACATGTTATATACAATAGGCATTGAGGGAGTTTGAACTGGAGGGTTGGATTGTAGCATAGGGACTGCTTTGACCTTGTTCTTGCAGCAAGGTGGTCACCACAGGTGGCACTTCTATTTTTAGGATAGGGAAGCTACGAGCTCTGTAAGTGCCTTCACCCAACAGGCATTTACTGACCACCTGCCATACACTGTCTTTGAACAAAAACGTGTTCAATGCTAAAAGATGCTAAGAGCGTCCTTTGCTTCCTGGGTAATGAATGAAGAATCCGTGTGACAGAATTGCCTACTAAGAGCACGAGGGTGAGTGTTAGCATCTGTGCATTCTCAGAAGAGGGAGGTGGGCGCTGAGGAGACAAGGGCTGAGCAGAACTCTCGTGGGATTGCCCAGAGTGGGGCGGGTGGGGGACGTGTGGGCAGGGGCAGGTAGAAGCCAAGGATGCAGGGGAATCCCGTGAGGGTTGGAAGGGGCCTGAGTCACTGGCAGGGACTGGTGCTCACCTGCATGGGGGAAAGGCAAGATCTCAGGGCATTTGGTGTGGGGCAGCCAGGAAAGCTGACATCGGGGACCGTGGCCCTGTACCCTGGTGTGGCACAGAGCTAATGGAGCGGTCTCTCCGGTGTAAACCCTTAGGGCTTAGAGCCACGGCCCCTCAGCAGTTCCCTGAGGAGCTGGAAGCTAAAGCCCCTTCCTCTGTTCATCCCTTGAATCCTTGTACCACCTGAAGGAAGGAGAGGCCCCTGCAAAACATGCCTGAATGATGTTCCTCA
>PVKM010034977.1:0-15352 GCA_004027735.1 Carollia perspicillata
CGCCCCTTTGCAGACAGCCCCACCTCTACCCCTAGGAGCCACGCAACTGTTCTGTGTTCCTGCAGGTGTCCCTTTTTCAGAAGGTCATACACTTGGGATCACTCCATTTGTAGTCTTTCGAGTCTGGCCTCTTTCACTTAACACAATGCATTCATGTTATTACATATATCAGCAGTTTGCTTCTTTTATTGCTCAGTAACTCTCCCTTGTAGGATGAACCATAATTTGTTTACCCACTCACCAATTAAAGAATATCTTGTGATGGTGAATAAAGTGACTACAAACATTTACGTAAAGGTTTTAGTATGAAAATAGTTTTCATCTCTCATGGGGAACTATCTGCGGGAGGGATGCCTGAACCCTATGGAAAGCATATGTCTAACTTAATAAGAAGTTGCAAAACTGTGTTTTCCGAAGTGGCCAAGCCGTTTCTCATTCTCAGCAGCAACCTCTGAAAGCTCCCTTTGCTCTGTTTCCTCTCCAGCACTTGTCATTGTCAGCGTTTTGTTTTTGTTTTATTTTGTTTGGTTTTGACCCTTCTTGTAGGTATGTAGTACCCACCCTTTTTTGATGAATTATGCCAAGCATGAAGATCATCCTCTGAATCTAGGGTGTCGGTGGAAACAACTAAATATCATCTCTGATATAATGTCTTGTCCTTGTGCAGACTGACTCATCCATCCTCGGTGCACTCACTTGTGTAATAAGGCCAGTGGTATTTAAATCCGCCAGATGCAAATCTCTTCCTGACGTGACTTACTGCCATTCCGCTACTGAGCCTTGAGAGATCATGGGTAAATGCCAAGAAAAAAAAAAAAGATGACTTTGAACTGCTCTTTCACCAGTTAAAAATAATACTGAAACCAAATGTAAACATAAAAGAAGTGGTCAGATTTGGGTTACATATTAACTGTGTTTGGTCAGGCTGGGGCTGAGGCAGAGCTGCAGAAAACACCTTTCACTTATCCCTGTTTCCAAACCTCCCTACCTGGACTAGACTGGACTGCATGTACAAGAGAGCTTTTGAAATGATGCAGAGAAGGCAAGCAACGCACATTTCCTGGCAGTAAATTTAAAAGGTTGCTAAAACATTCCAGAGATTTTTCACTCAACATTCCTCTGGCCAACACATCTGCAATCCGCCAATCTTCAAAAATTAGTGTTTTTGCATCTTAATCTCACAAACATCTTTGAAAATATCTTTCCTCTCGGCCTCCATTTCAAGCAAATCCAGTTTTATCCATTTTCTAACAGAATTATAATGCTGTTTAATTCATGTGAGTTTGAGTTAACTGGAGTTAAAATTAAGTTCTAGATAGTTTGTTTGATTCCATTCTTGCCCACTATATGATTCCATTCTTGAAATGGTCCTGTGATTACATGACAAGGGTTCTGTCATGACAGAGGTGTCCAGCAAAATAAAGGATCTGAATTCTGAAATTATATGAAAGCAAAACACTACTATAAAAATTCGAGCTGTAATAGATTGTATCATGGACCCCAATTCTTCACCCCTCCCTATATCCATATGTATTTTACCATGTTCTTCCCAGAGAATATCTTCCCTCCCATTGACTTGGGATTCAGCCGTGTGATTTGCAATGGTCTGTAGAATGAAGCAGAAGTGAGGGTGTACTCGTTCAGAGCCTAGGCTGTAAGAGTCCTCGTGTGTTTCTGTTTGTCTTCTTGAACCTCTGGCATCACCATGAGATGAGCACGTCCTGAGTAGCCCACTGTTTCCGGGGAAGATGGCAAGACAAACATGGAGCAGAGCTTGGCCAGCCGCTATAGCCCGAGGTGACTCCCAGACCTACAATGAGAAGCAGAGCTGCTCCATCAGATCCAGTTGAACCCCAGCCAATTCAGTGCATGAGCCATAATAAATGTCTTTTTTAGCCACCAACCTCTAGACTTAATCATTAAGTAGCAAGAGCCAACTGATATAAGCACATTCCTCAATTATTAGTTTTACCCCAAAGAAAAATAATACCAGCTACTTAGTATTTTAAACTCTGTCTGCTTTCCATATGGAGTAAATTCATAAAAGGAGAAAGTCAGGAGAGGCCCCAGATCAGTTGGAAGGAGTCTTCAGAGCTCCATGTTGCCCCATTCAGCCAGTGAGCCAAGACTTGACCCTCATCGCTGCTGATGGATGGGGACAGGAGCTGAAGTCACTGCCGCACCGTGAGCCGTTCCGTCTCCAGCTGTTTTTCTTGCCTCTTTTCTCATCTTTTAAAGGAAGCGGTTCGTGACGGGGGCAATTTTGCTCCATAAGGGACATTTGACATCATCTGGAAACATCTTCGGTTGTCACGACTGGGTCGAGGGGAATGTGTTACTGGCATCTAGAAGGCAGGGCAGCTGCTAAACTCCGCAAGGCCCGGAACTGCCCCCAGTAACAAAGAATAATCTGGTCCAAAGTGTCGATAATGCTGAGGTTGAAAAACTCTGTTTTTGTTATTTGAAATTATTTGATTCTTTCTTCATACAGGAGTGTGTAAGTTTCAGTCTGAGGAATTTACATGATGCAAATTTACTAAATATATGAAAATTATCTTTTTTAAAAATTCAAGCCAACTTTCTGTACACAATGTGCAATATACACGAATGCATACTATCTTCAAAGTACAAATGGCTCCTTTTCCACAAATGTCCTGAGCAAGTAATAGTTGATTAAAGAGAACCTCCACTGGAATATTTCTGTACACCTGGAAATAATTACTAGTACTTCAAATTGGCTGTTGGAACTCCCACTTCATCAGGAATATTTTGGGATAAACAAAAAACAGATAAGGAAAGGCGTCTATTCCTAATCCGGCCCTCCGCCCCACCCCCACTCCAAGACCCTCAGAATCTTAAAGTGTGACTATGACAATGGTGTTGGGCAAGAGGCCATTCTGAATGAAATTGCTGTATTATGACAATATCCTTTAGTGTTTCAGTAATTAAATCCTCTTAATGACATGCTAGGGAGACCAAGTTAATATTGAATTCTAGCCTCAACGTTTTTGGACCTGTGCCAAGGAAAATAACCCGATCCCCAGAATCACTGAGAACTGGTGGAGGTCGTCAGGCAGGCCAGTCAACTGCAGTTGAAACAGAGGTGCGGAACAGCACATATGTGGCTATTTCTGATGAAAGATTGTGTTTGGCTAGGATGTCTGTAATAACAGAGCTGATAAAATGGGAAGAGACTCCTGAGATTCAGTGAATGAAGGATTTTGATGCATTGATGTTCTATGAAGACACTTTGAAAGACCTAAGAACTTTAAAATAAACTGGGAATTCAATAGAAGAGAGGACCCAGTGTGGTCTGCTCATGATTTGAGAGGAGAAAAAGAAAATAGCCTGCTGGAATAACGTTTCAACCATGGACAAAGGATAAGCTTACAGAGGAGGAGCCATAAATCCAGAATTAAGCTGAAGGGCCCCCAATGGAAAGATGAGATAAGGGAATTACCACGACCAGGGTCCAGAGGATCTGTGGTTGGCATGGTCGCTCCTCGTCCATGTTCTGTGGGAGGACAACAAAGACAGCCATCAAGTTTGAAAAATCAAGGCCATGGGAGTAGCCTAACTAAAAACTGAGGCTGAACACTGGGTAATATTTGTTTAAGAACCTAATTATAATTAACCTGTGCCAAGCTTAAATAAATATGATTATCACTACCTAACTTTACTAAGGAACAAGAGTATTGGCCCTGTGTCCTATAAAGTGGCAACACTTTATGCCCTGGCCAGTGCGGCTCAGTTGGTTGAAGCGCCGTGCCATAACCAAAGGGATGCAGGTGTGATTCCCGGTCAGGACACATGCCTTGGTTGTGTGGTCCGATTCCCAACCCAGGACCCTATGATCCCCAGTCTGGGCTCAAGCAATCCCTGGGTGCACAGGAGGCAACCAGTCAATGTTTCTTTCTCATATCGATGTTTCTCTTCCTTCCTCTCTGTCTAAAGTAATGAAAAACATAAAAAAATAAATAAAGTGGCAACAGTTTAAATCGATGGTAGCGTATGCTCTGACAGTGGATTTAAATCTGTGTCCAGCAAAGCCACGCTCCCCATTATCTTTCTTAAACATCAAGCCTGTAGTTTTTCATATGAAAAAATAGATTCTGCTGCAGAAAAAAAGTTTGAAAAACAATATTCGAAGAGGCAGTGGCCTCTGGCCAATATTGATGGAAAAATTTAAAAAGTCAGACTGTGACCCCAGGGCCAAAAGTCTATAGACAGAAGCATCGGAACGTTTTCTGAGCAAAGCACCAGTATGAAAAGGGAAGTGGCCCTGTCTGTTGGAAGGCTCCTCCCGGATGTCATTCATATGATTGATTATTCTAACTGGAACACTTTGTAGAATGAAATGGGGTTCCATGAAAATTCATTGGTTGGGACAATGAGCATAATAAACTATGACTGCCCTGGGCAAACCCAAATGCTCAGTCACCCTAATTAAAGTAGGTACTGGCCTTGTTGACACAGGCTTTAGTGGAGAAAATAGGCCTGTTTCTAGATTTGACATCGGTGTGAATTGCTGTTACACTCACTAAAGAAGGTGGTTCCCATAGGGAAGTTAACTGATACAGGTGGATTAACCATGCATATCAAGGCTTTTTTGTCCACTAAATGGGAGAGGAGAAAGAAAATCTTCCTAAAGTTTCTATGATATCAGTGCCATACTTTTATAGTATAGGCCCTCCCCTCCTCTGAAGCTGAGAGCAGAGAGTTGTTCAAACTATCCCTCGGAAGGCACTAAGACCACAGGGAAACCGTCTGTGTGCCATTGCTCAGGGATGGGGCCCAGGAACAGATTCGGTTATGCCAGCGATTTTCAACCTTTTCCACCTCCCAGCTCACATAAACTAATTACTAAAACTCCATGGCACACCAAAAAAATATATTATATTTTTGGCCAATATGACAAAAATATATAGGTATCATTTTGATTCCTTCACACCAGATGGCTGTTGTTGTACTTGCTGTTGTCATTTTTTTATTTGACAATCTAAGGGAAAAGAGGTCAGTGCCCCTGCCTAAATAGTCGGGTATTGCATGTTTTTAAAATTCTTGCGGCACACCAGTGTGCCGCCACACACCAGTTGAAAATCACTGGGTTAGGCCATCAGTCGATGCCCAAGCCCATGAAACGCTCTCCGACTGTGGGTCTGCGCATTGTACCGCCCCTTGTTACCACTGCTGGCCGCCACAGCATGCCCAACCCCAAAGCCGTTCAGATTCTGTTTGGGTGATAGTTAACACGTCTAACCACTTCACCAGAAGACCAACAAGAGGAAACCACCAGTGAGAGAGAAAGTTAGCTTATTACGAGTTCTGGCCACCTCACACCTTGTGTTTGTTCACTGAGTTTGCCAGAAAGTTCCCTTCTGACAGTCTAATTTACAACTTTCCTTGGGCTGCCAATTCATCGCCCGGAAGATTTCTCCTATTACTCCTACTCTGCTACCTATCTATGGCCTTCTCAGGGAGCATTAAACAAATCTCTCAGACCAAGCAAAAGCGTGACCCACATCAGGCACAAACAGCTACCTGTCACTCACCAGCCACACTTGGCAACTGGCAATAATGATGTGGGTGGCCAAGTAATTACAGCAGGGAAGTTGGAAAAAGAAATTTATGGGTTTCAATCCAAATGCTTAGCATGCTGTATCACTAGAAAACTGAGCTCCTAAAAGTCAGGAACAGAGAGTTGTAAAAAGTGTGTAGATTAAGGGCTCTGAATTACATATCAAGGGCCTCATCATTGTTAAAAAAATTTTTTTTATTAACTAGGTAGTCACAGTTCCTTACCCTCAAATGGTTCCTGGATCTCTCCTTGAGAAGTGTGCAAACAGAGGGTCACTCAACCCCAATGCAAATAGCACTTCCAACAATACTTGTGCGGTGACCGTCTCCACGTGGTAGCATTAGGGTTGGTCTCCATCCCCTTCCTGCTGGCTTTCTGTATTTTCTATCTTGTCTAAACCCATCTGTGTTTCATACTTAGAAAAATACAAATGTCGATGGGAAAAGGCTGTAGAATCAGGACTCAAATGCAAATCTGCATCCAAAGCCCATGATCTTTCTACTACACTCCACTGCCTCTAACCCATGTCCATCTTTTACACACTATGTATTTTATTTTTATTTAATAAACAAGTAAATAGAGTTGAATGTGTGCCAGGTACCTTTCCAAGCATTTTAAATATATTAATTTGCTTATACCTTACATCAACCCTAGGGTGTGAGTACTGTTCATATTCTCATTCCATAGATGAGAAAACTGATGAACAGAAAGGTTAGGCAACTTGCCTGAGGTGGCACAGCTGGAAGAGCAGTAAAACTGAGCTTCTTCCCCGGCAGTCTGGCTCCAGAGTCTGTGCTCTCAATTGCTCTGTTAGGCTGCCTCAACCTTCTCATTCTTAAGATACATCCTCGCTGGCCCTCATCACCTTTTCCAACCTGGCCCGAACCCCCTCGCCTATGTGAGTGTTGGGGGCGGGGCAGACAGGCTCAAGGAGCATTTTTCATAAGAGAATGACATAGGTGGATTGCTAACTGAATCAGCTCAAGCCTCGAAGCCTCAAGATGAAAAGGTTCAGATGAAATCAATTCCAGTCAATGTTCATGAGATGAGGAAGAGGTGAACAACCCTTCTGCCTGAGAAAATAACCACAGAATCATTTTTCGCATCTCATCTAACACAGACTTAAGTTCCTTGAAAATGATTTTGCCTAGTGTCCTAGTTTTCTTCAATGGTACCTTCTCAGCCAACTCCTCCCCCATCACACGTATGCCATCACACATCCCTTTCTATAAAGGGACTTGTCCACACTGAGCCAGACTCTTGACCTCCCTGACCCCAGATTTTCTTCTGTGCGTTCAGAGGTTGGAATTCGGGACCTCCAATTAGGATGCCACCTGACATTTATATAGAGATTTGTAATTTGTAGGCTACTTCCATGCCCATTGTCTCACTTTATCTTTCCCATGACCCTGGATACTGAGCACAACAGGTAGGTCATCCTCAATTTCCAGGTGAGGACACTAAAGTTCCTCTGTAACAGAGAAGAAAACCCAGATCTGCTGGTTAGAAGAAGCCCAGAGCTCCTTCCTTGTTACCTCCCCTCATCTCTAAGAGTAACTTCAAGCTCACGGTCAGTGCTTCAGAGCCTGCCTTCCAGGCCCCTGCCCCCATTAGGCCAGTGCTCTCTGGAAAGTTGAAGCTGCCTGCTGCAGCATCCTGGCTTCTAGCAACACATGAGAGGCTCATTTGGTAACTGAGGACCGCAGGGATGAAAGATCTCCTTTCCATTTTTGTCCTCGTGAGTCTGGAACATCAGAGCCAGCCACTGAGACCACGAACAGATGTCAAACTTGGCCTGGGTTTTCTGGGGGTCACAGCTGCTTGGCCTTTCCCCAGCCTCTTACTTCCCTCCACATATGGTTGTCACAGAGGCTGCAGGCCTGCATGCTGGGAGAGGGAGTGGGTGGGGGTGGGGGAGCCGAAGGATTATCTGGACCCTGTGTTGGCTCGCCCTCCGGCTTTCATTTGTCCTGTTATGTATCAGACATGTTATTTACAAGTGCATAGTGCCATGCACTTTAACCTTCCTTCTCGAAGAAGGTCTTTGTCTATATAATGAGAATCATTGGCCAAAGAGGGAAAGAACTGACATGATTCAAAAAGGAAAGAAGCCAAGTAGGCATGAGGCTTCCAACTCACCCAGGGCTTGGAGACCAATGTGTGGACCCTGATTAGGATAAAAATATACCCCGCTTGCCCAGAACAGTCCTAATTTATACCTCCTATGCAGCTGTAACTTTTAATAGTATTCTTTTTCACTCTCAAATTTTCCTAGTTTGGTACTAGACTTATGAAGGTAATCACTTTGTAAGGCAAATGTCTTATCACTGTTATACACCCAAAAGTAACATAATATTGTATGTCAACTGTAACTGAAAAATTTTAATATTATTTAAATTTTTTAATTTAAAAAATAAAAATAACCCTCTAAAAATATTTCCTAGTTTGCGCAATAAATTATATGACTACCTGTCCATGAGGTGAAATCAAAAACTACCACATTACAGAGTTTCTAAACTGAAAGTTGCACCAAAGACCTTGAGGGTCCCATCCAGGCTCCGAATCCCCTTGTCAACAGGACAGCAGAGTTTAACCTCTACTAAGCAGCACGTTTGGATCCACAGTCTCACACAGTTTTTAAGCCACGTCATATGTGTCTGTTCAATTTCAGGAGCTCCTAATATTAGAAGACATCACAAATGTTAATGATGCCAGAATAACGTGGTAGCACACGATGCAGAGATATTTAGTGGAAAGGAGAAAGGTGCTATTACTTTGAATACCCACTTTGTGCCATACACTGTGATGAGATGTTTTGCCTCCAATAGATCCATGTTAGGAGCAATGTCAAGGAACAGGCATCATGTGCTCCCTTACAAGTGAGAAAAATGAAGCACAGAGAGGTTAAGTAAATTGCTCAAGGTCCCACGAGCTAACTTGGGCAAAACTGGAATCTGAACTTCACCCTTTCTAATCTCAAAGCCCGTGAGTGTTGCCCCTGTCAGAGCCTGAGGCCTCCCACTTTGCCTCCTCTCCCCATTTCTGTTCTCCATCGGTGTTTCCGGTGGGAAAGCAGAAAGTGCCGCAGACAGCTCTCACCCCACGATGCAGGCAACCCCTGCCACAATCTGTCCGATTCCTGGAGAACACACTTCTTTAGTGAAGGGCAGAATCAGAGTGCTGCGCTGAAGAAATTCTGTTACAATCCACCTCCAACTTACAAGCATCAGCTTTTGTCCCTGTCCAGATCTAACGTGAGGTGGCAGTCAATGGTGAACAAAGTTATTAAATCATTTTAGTGTTCTTTTTCCCTCTGAGGGAAAGGCGGGGGCTGTGAGAAAGGAGGAGGAAGGGAATTGGAGCTGCTCCATTGCTCTGGAGTGACACAGCCAGGGCCCCATTTCCTGCCTGTGGTATCACTTCAGGGCAATTGTTTTCTTCTGCGAAGACACTTGAGAGAGACTCTTGGAGACAGATGCTCTCATGACTGGCCATAGCGAGTATCAAAAGGCCTGGCTAGAATTACGAAGCAACTCTCATGCCTCGCGTATTGGGAAGTGCTTCACGGGCGTGTGGCAGATATGAGTGGGCAGAGCAGCCAGCGAGCTGCCCCAAAGGAGGAGGCAGGCAAAGCAACAAGTCAGGGGCCCACTGGCCCCAACAGGGCAGCTGCAGGGGCAGCAAAGGTTCACAGGGGAGGCCAAAGGTCGGGGGGATGAAAAGCTAACATCACCCCATTAAATCAAGTCTGAGGAAAACAGGAGGAGAAAGGTCCAGAGTGAACCAAAATACCGACAGCCACTAACTTGAAATTCAAACGTGGACGTGCAAGTCTGTGTATGTGCACGTATGCTTGCATGTTTCTGTTCTACGGTGATTTCACAAATACTTGTAGAGCGCCTGCCATACGGTGGGGAGAAAGGCTTGGCTCCTGTCCTGATGGAACCTGCAGTGTCAGGGGCTCTGCACCATTTCGAGGTCTGGTATTTGAGGCCACGTAGCCTAGTGGAAAGAGGCGGAACAGCTCAGTGACCTCGTTCAAGTCCTTTCACTGATCAGAGTCTCAGGTAGGATTTTCCAAAATACAGTCCTCATAGTAGTAAGATGTTTTCCTTTCATTGTTTTGTAATTATTGAATATGTAAGTATCACATCACACTCAGTATTGTCATGGATTTTATGGCTTAAGACAAGGCTAGGTAGAAATGGTGAGTCAGTTTTTTTAAAAACTATTAAGTCCAATGATATTGGAGGTGGTATAAAGAAAGAGCACAAAGATTAGGAAAAGCCGCCTCAGAGAACTGACATTTCCAAATCACTGAGATAATGAGTGTGAAAATAAAAATGCTCGTGACCCACAGAAATAGGAGGGACTCTCAGTACCCTTCAGTGGGCATTTGCTCCCCTCACTCACCCCAACAATAATGGGTTAAGCTGCTATGGTGTGAACAACGCCACTCTGACGGCATAAGCAGTGGCGACAGCTCCGCCACCATTCCAAAGACACTGAGTGAGTGTTGATGCCGTGGGGAACTTTACGAGCAGAACTAGACTGGTCTAAAGAGTATAATGTAGTAGGAAAGAAAAGACCAGCATATAAATAACTGTGAAATGGGATAAGCTCCAAAGAGGAGGTACAAAGTCCCCGTAGAAGGTGCTCAAAGGAAGGATAAGTCACGCCGGCGGGGCGAGGTCAAGAAAGACTTCATGGAGATTTGAGATGGCATTTAAGACAAGCCCTGGAAAGATGGGTAAAATTTCAAGGACCCGAGTAAAGGAGGGAGTGGGGGATGGGAGACATTCCCGAGAAGGGGAAGCTCTTGAGCCACAGTACAGAGATCGGGCAGTGTGAGTAGAAAGTTCCTTCTAGGTACGTAGCTAAGATATAGAATGCACGCAGATGATTAGGTGGGATTATAGTATAACCGGCCTTGAGGGGCAGATCAAGAATATTTTACTTAAAGTAGTAAAAATGGGGTTGGAACAATGGAGAGTTTACAACATGATGGGAGCTGCACTGGAGAAAACCATGCCACAAATGGGCTGGAAGTAGAGGCTAGGGGAGTGAAAGAATGGGTTTGAGGGATGAAAATGATGACTTTACAGACAGAATCTCTAGGACCTGGGAATTAATCAAAGGTGGGAGACATGGATCAAAGATCCAAGGATAACTAGGCAACTAGAGCACTCCTGTTCCTTCGATTGATATATGTCTATAACAACTATTCTTATTAATGACACATACTACATCAAATGCATTCTACGATATAATACAAATATTATATACTGCATATAATGAACCATTGCCATTTGGTATATTTTATCTTGATTTTTGGCTATGCTTAGATTTGCCTATGTGAATACACGGATAGGAAACTATCTATTTTCTCTTATAAAATAAGAATTATCATTTTTTTATCTTCTGTTCTTTTAACTTACCCTGGCCTTTTCTCCTGACCACATTCTTCTCTCTAAGCTAATGTGAACCTCTAAGGCATTTACATTTATATTACATTATTTATAAGTGTTTTCCTTGGCCTGTAACTTTACCACATGCAAGCTCTGTCCAGGAAAAGTCCAGCCGTTGTTAATATAACAAGAATGGTTTGCGTGACATCAAGGTAGCCTGGCAGCCAAGGAGAGCGGACTGGAATGCATGTTTGTGAACAATGACAGCCTCACTGTACCAGTCAGTGGGGGTGATAGGTGCCACTGAACGAGCATGGGTACTGTGTGGCCATCACATTCAAAATGAGTGAGCAAGTAGAGCAACAAATCTGCATCAAATTTTGCGTTAAGCTTGAACAGTCCTCTGCAGAAACTATTCAAATTATTCAGAAGGCCGCAGCTATGAGCAACTGGTGATTGGCAGCTTCATCATGACGATGTGCCCACTCATGCATCACGTCCTGTGCAGAGTTTTTTGGTGAAACATCAAATCTCCTAAGTGGCTCAGCCCCCTACAGCCCAGATTTGGTGCCTCAGACTGCTGGCTTTTCCCAAAACAAGGGATTTCAGACCCTCAGTGAGATTCAGGAAAATATGACAGGGCAGTTGCTGGCGATTGGGAGAACCGTGTGAGGTCCCAAGATGCCTACTTTGAAGGGGACTGAGGTGTCATTGTCCTATGTACAATGTTTCTTGTATCTTGTATCTTCTTGAATAAATGTCTCCAATTTTCATATTACATGGCTGGATAACTTCTGTACAGACCATGTGAATTTGTTTAAATATATATAAATACATATATGTAGACACACACATATTCTTAAACAAACTTGGCAGATGTGATTAAAGTGATAGACCTTGAAAAGAGAAGATTATCCCGATTCATCTGGGTGGTCCCAATCCTTAAAAGTGGAGAACCACTATTTTTTTCCCCTAGCTGGGGTCAGAGAGAGAGAGACCGAGGGTGGAAAAGGATCATAAAGAGTCGATGAGGTTGCTGGCTTTGGGGATGGAAGAAGATGGTAACAAACCAGGAACTTTGGGCAGCCTCTGGACACTGGAAAGAGCAAGGAAGCAAATTTTCCTCTAGAGCCTCCAGAAAGCACACGGCCAGAGGCACACAAAAACCGTGTTGCCTACCTTCTCCACTTACTAGTTGCATGGCTAATGACCTGAGAAAGTCACTCAAACTCTCTGAGTCCCCTTGACCTCAACTAAAATGGGGGTTATGCCTCATCGTGGAGGGGCAGGATGCTCAGTGAAATCTCAGATGCATCCTCCTGTGGTTCTTCTCACGCATAGTCCATGCAGCGGGAAGTACCAGAGCCGCTGCAGAGTAGCTAATTTACCATTGCTTTTTCAGACCACGTCCCTTCGCTGCTCAAACCTTCCAGAGGCTCCCTTTCTTAGTCATAGAACAACTTAGAAGACTTCCCTTGTTCTCAAGGCCCCATTTCCTCTCTGGCAGTATCCCCTTCTGCTCTTCCCCTTGCTGACGCTGCTCCAGCAACACTGGCAGCTGTGCCCTTCCTGGGCCACGGCTTAGGCAGCTTCCAGCCTCAGGACATTTGCACTTGCTCTTTTCTCTGTTTAGAATCCTTCTCCCCCATATCCACTTGGCTTTCTGTCTCAACCCTTCAGATATTCCCTCAGATATCACCTTCTTTCCGAGGCCTTCCCGAACAACCCTAGTTAAAATTGCAGTATCACTAACACTCCTCATCCCTCTCTTCTGCTTTAGTTTCCTCCATAGCAATTTCACCTTCTACCCTAATACATATTTTATTTACTTTGCTTCCTCCATTGGAATGTAAGCTCTAGGAGGACTCCTCATGGAGGGCATATAATAGGTACTTGATAAATATTTGTTGGATGAACAAATCAGTATGTATACAAATCTATAATCAGAAAATACATAGAAGCATGGTCTCTCATCAAAGACACACCCTTTCAGTTACAGATGGAAAATGGAGTCAAAAGAATAGTAATGGACCTGTCATCAAACAATGATATTGCAGCTCAGATCAACTCCTTTGCTGATCTTGCTGAACGAAAGCAGATCACAGGAGAAGTGGTCCCAAGACCCAGCCCTTGTCTCCTAGACAAAAAGAGCCCAGAGTGAGCCCAGAGCGAGCCGGCTTTCTGATTTCCTATCCTTCCTGATTTCGGCTAACCTCTCAAAACCAGAAGAACAGTTTGTCTCAGTATTTCAGTACTTCCGCTTCCAGGCCCAGGAAAGAGCAGGAAGTGTGAGGGCGTGTGAAAATTGAGAGAAAAGAAGAATTAAACCCATTACATGTAAAGGACTCAAAGACTTCCTCTGTGGCCTGTCACAGCACATGGGTTTTAATGTGCTTTCACTGTAAGCCTCGGGGGACCGTTCTCAGGCAGAAGTCCAAAACCCAAAATGCTAGTGCTGGTACTCTTTCCTCCAACACAGATTTATTTGGGAACAACTGCGTGCCCTGCAGAAGACAGATGTGGTCCTTACCCAAGTGAGCTTACACTTCATGGTGGCGTAACTTTAGAAAGATAAACTCAGTTCACGTTTTCCCTACCCAATATCCATGCTGAACAGGCTGAGTTTCCAGGCAGGTCCCCATGGGGTGCCTTAGACTATGAGGAATGACATGTACAGTTTAAGGCAAGCTCTAGAATCTGGCCAATAGAAGCTCCAGCCTTAGTTATCCCACACTCAGCTACCTGTAAAGTTCCTAAAGAAAGCCCTGTGTGTATGTCATTGACCGTTCTATCCCCAGCACTTGGCACAGTGCCCCATACTCTCAACAAACACTTGTTGCCTAAAAGATTTTAATTCTCAGAGCCTCTGTTTCCTCTTTGGTAAAACAGGGTTATGAACCCCATCTCATGAAGCCATGTAAGGAAACGCGAAAGTGAGTATGTTAAGTGCTTACACAGTGCCAGCTCCGTGATCAGCATTCATTTAAATGAACCTGACATTTGGGGGGCAATGGTGACGATCCGTTGATGGAGGAGGTTTTGTGAGCTCTGTATAAATTATAGCACATCCCTAGCCCTAATGATTTGCGTAATCTGGAAATTTGGATTAAGCGTGGCCTGGGTGGGTTGGATGTCAGAGTGATGATCCACTTCTTTTAGAAAAGTCCTGTTCAACTGGAGTCAGAAACTCTGGAAAGGGGAAGGACGTGTTCTACATCCCAGCTACTGGGGTAACTGGCAGCAGAACCGAAACAGCATGACTAAGCACAGGCCCTGGCGTCTGATCGCATGGGGGGCTGAGGCCCCTCCCTCTCTGCTGCAGGGGACTGGAGAAGGAAAAGGTGCCAGGCTTAACTGCATCCAATACATGGATTGTGAAGAGGAAGAGCAAGCAATTGGCACACTTCTCTGGCCTTTCCTCTGTTAGGTTCCCAGTGCTTAAAAGAGTTCAATGTCCTTTCCCTAACTTCATATTTTTACGTGAGGCCCAGTGAAGTTTCCCTTGAAGTTTACTAGCCCATTTCCTCAGTGGATTTACAGGGCCACCTGCCAGTGTGAGGGGGTTAAATAAGACCTAAGGCCCCTCTAGAAGCTAAAAATCTCAGGAATCCCTTAAATCTTTGGAGGTTCAGCTCAGAATCTACTGGGTTACGGCACAGGGGTCCCACAGCCTCGGGCCACGCCATACTTTTTAGAATACTCTGATCTGTGTAATACTTCGCAGTATGGTAATAATATAAATGAGATCTCTTCCAGAAATAAAAGCAAAGAGTCTCGAGCCCAATGCCAAGGACATTTGTGAAAGAGGTCTGCAAGAACAGGACATTAGCGACCCCGTTCGTGGCGATCACTGCCGACGTGCTGGCTCTGATACAGGTGGGTTTTCTGTCAGCAGCTGTGGTGGAAATGAGGGAACGTCTTCTCAAAGAAACAAAAAATGCAATGACTCAAATGACTTCAAGTAACCGTCACTGTTTCTGGATCTAGTCATTTGTTACCTCTTTCTGTTTTAAACACCTAGCTTTAAATTAAGTGCTCCAATAAACAGCAGCAGTCTGGTTAGTAATGGGTTCTTCAGATTTTTTTTTTAAGACTACGTGGTGGAGAAGACTCCTGATTTCCACTTCTCTAAATAACGAACTAGTCCTCACTGTCCTTCTGTAAAGCTGCCACAGCTGTGAGGGAAGAGAGACATTTCAGGAACATCTCAGAGCAAAGTACTAATTTAAAGTCCTCTTTTATTGAGGGCCTGCTCTTTGTTGCTCCCTCTGCCAGGTGTTGGGAATATGGGGGCAACTGAGGAATGGGGCCCCAGCACTGAGGAGGAGCTCACAGACTGGTGGAGGACCCCTGTAAGAAGCCTCTA
>PVKM010034978.1:0-15357 GCA_004027735.1 Carollia perspicillata
GAACGGACTTTGACATTTACTAGCTGTGTGACCTTGGGCAAGATACCGAACCTCTCTGAACTCTTGTTCCCTCACCTACTGACACGGGGATGGAGACGCTTGCTCTGCAGAGCGGCTGTGAGAATTACAGGCGGTACAGCGTACAGGGGTTGAGCGGTGCACCTGCTACATTGAAGACGCTGCCTCCACAGTGCTCATTCCCCTCCCCCACTTCTTTAGGGAGGCTCTAGTTGAAAGAATTCACCTTACGCCTTGCCAGCCGTCCTGCCTTCCACCATGTGGACTCAAAGGGACTGGGGAGGATGGGATGCTTCTGGCTGTGCCAGGGGAGGCTTCATCAAGCTTTCTGGGCTCTCCATGGGGTGCTGATTTAGGGATTCCCGGGCATGGGGAGGACTGATGCTATCTGTGCTGGCTGCATAAGGTCAGCTGCAGAAGCTTGTTAAAAAGCGAGATTCTCAGCCCCATCAGGAGAGACTGATAGAATAGGTCTGCAGGGGGGTCCAAGCCCTCACATTTCTGATGAGTAGCTAGGTTAGCTGTTGATCATGGCTCTCTGGCTTTTGGGCTGGGACATTCTGACCACTCAACTCATAAGAATGTCTGGCAGATCATTCCTGGGGTAGTGTCTTATGGGCCCTTATGAATGGGGCCCGAAGAAGATCCTGGGAGGAATTCTCTTGGTTGTGTGTTTCATGCCACCCCCCTTTCCTATATTCCTCATCTCAACAAATGGTACCTTCGCCACCCGGAAACCTCTGAGTTATCCCAGACATGTTTCTTTGCTCCCACTAACCCTTCTGCAATCATAACCAACCTAACCCCCAGCCCTGGTCCACGTCTCTCCATCTCCACAGCCACCAGCTCGGTCTAAGTTGCCACTAGCTCTCACTGGCACTGTGGCCTTCTAACTGCCGCATCTCTGGTCTGCCTTCCACACGGGAGCCTGAGTTGTCTTTCAAAGACATAATTCAGATCCTGTCTCTTGTCAGCTTCGAACCCTTTAGTAGTGGCCAATGCAACTTAAGACAAAATATAGTTTTGGCCTAAGTTCCTGCACGGCCTGGCCTCTGAACACACCTTCAGTCTGGAATTGCACCTGTCTCCCCTCTGTTCTCCAGGCTCTGTTAGCTTCCCGCCAGCTCCTGCCTCAGGCCCTGCACGTGTGCGCTTCCTTCTGCCTAGACCATTCTTCTTCGGCCTGCGGCCTTCCCTGAGTTAGCTCCTCCAGACTGTTCAGGATTCTCCCTAAATGTCACTCGGGGACCCCTATGACATTCTGATTCCTGCTATAGACTTCTAATAGCATCTCACCCCCTTTCTTCAAGTCACTTATCACAATTTGCATTCATGTTTGTGTGCGTGCATTTTTCAAATTATCTGTGTTTCCCACTAAAACTAAATCCTATGAGAACATGGAACATGGCTGTTTTGCTCATCACTACATGTCTAGCACATGCCTGGACATAGTAGGCATGCTATAAATACATACTTATTCAGTGAAATGAGGGCGTGAATGAATGGTAAAAGGCCCAACCTTGAGAGACCCACATCCCACACAGTGCAGGAGGCGGGGAGAAAACCCAGCCCTAGGCTGGGATGTTGGATGCACATCCCTGACATTTTGCATGCGCATCTTTTTCTCAGGGGTGAGTGGAAAGGTAGGGATTTATAACAGAAGTACAATAACCATCTTTTGGCAAGGTGGCTCTGGGGTTCCTGTAGAGCATTTGCAGTGAGAGTAGCTTGGGGCCAGAGAGCAAAAAGACCAGACATCTCCTGGGTGCAGTAGAGCAAGTTGGTGCCTGTTCTGACAGACCTGGATTCAACTCTTGGTGCTGCCAGTTCCTTACTGTGTGACCTTGAGTGAGAAGATAACTTCTCTGAGCTTCAGTATATTTATCTGTAGACGCGGAGCAATTACTCTCTCCCGTCGGTGCAGCTGTGAGGATTAATGAGCTGCTGTCTGCAGAGGGCCTAACAGAGTGTCTGCCTTATAGGATGTGCTCCACGGTAATAAGATCTCACTAGGCTGCAAGACTCCTGCAGGTGGGAGCCATGTTTGACTTTGGCCCAACAGCCCAGTAATTACTACAGTGCCCGGCACACAGTAGATGCTTTAGGAAGTCTTAAGATTTCATTAAGGATCAAATATGTATTTCTTCAGTAGGATTTCCCTCTTCCAGGAAGGATTCCCTATGTGTAGAAATTTCTTCTCTCTTAAACTAACGGCTTTCCTTGTGAGCAACTCAAATCCTTGTGTTTTGAAAGCTCTGAGCTGAAGGATTAGTGTGTGTTTGTGGGGTGGCTCTGTCCTGAGTCATCTCTGAGACCCCCACCCTCCCTTGTGCTCTCGTGGGAGGAGGGGATTCATCAGCCCCACTTTGAATGAGAGGACTGGAGAAACAAACCAATGGCAAGAGGAATTCCTCTTTGGTTCCAGTATATAGAGAGTACAACTGTTTCTTTGAAACTGACCTTCATTTATTTGGAGGGGAAAGCAGTTAGTTCAATAATGGCTTCCTGGTGCCTTTCAGCATTTTAAAAGATGGAAGAAAGATTTGGAGCAAGGCAAGGTTCCAGTGTTTTCTAAGTAACGCACTAAGCCCAGCCACCAGTTGGCTGCCCAGCACTTCCTGCTATCCCCTAACCAACCCCCATCCCATCCTTCTCCCCAATGCAGTGCGCCTCCCTCCATAGACCAGCCGCTTTCTGAGACCCTGACCAGGCCCTCCCCACGCAGGTGGGAGCTGGCCTTCATTATAATGCTGGGAAGCTGGAGATTCCTCGGACATCTTGCTCATGACCCAATGAGTAGAAATGCTGCTATATTATATTCCAATTATTCCCTGTCCCTGCGTGGCCTGATTCCAGGGGCTGAATAAAGAGGTCCTTGTTTGGTGGAGTCCATCCCTGCTCCCGAGTAAGAGCTGGTCCCTGGCCCGACTTGGTCTGAGGCCTCAGGGAAAGGGTGGGGAGGAGGTAGGGAGTGTGTTACAGGTGGGGAGGGCTCCGCAGGAGATGAGAGGTCCCGCTCTGCAGGCAGCCCAACCCTGCTCCCAAAAATAAAAAGAAGGGAGGAAGGTAAACAAAGGGGGCCCCTAACCAGGACCCTGCAGGGGGCATGGCTATTCGCCCTCCTTCCCAAGAGGAATCCCAACCCTTCTCTCCCACGGAGAAGACAAACACGGCGGTGGAAATCTCCTGCCATCTGGGCCCTGGAAGTCACCAGTTGGAAGTTACTCCTACCTGCACTTGTGTTTGCCAACCGCTGTCTCCCAGATCTGCTTTCATGCCTCAGGAGTGGTAAGCCTTTCATGGAAAATTTAGAATTTGGAACCTTCTTCAGATTCCAAAGGAGTTATTGTTCTACATCACACTACTTTTATTTGGGTGTTATCTGAACTCCGAAGAAGTAGAAGCCTACATCTTGGTTTTGCTTGGATGCTCTTGTTGATCATTAAGAGCATGTTAATTAGGCACCTTCACTGTTTGAAGCTCGTGTGTACCCCTCGGAGCCCATCCCAAACCCAAAGCCTGGGGTCCAGATTCCTCACCTGCTAAGGCCTGGGTTCCCATGGGAGAAGGATATGGGTGGGGATGGGTCAGGGGCAGCACACTGGGACATCTCGGGGAGACAATGGCATGGATGCTTTCATGGCAAGGAGAGGAGAAACAAGCTCCGAGGGCATCATAGTAGCAAGAATGTCTCACTTTCGATGGCGTGGAAGCCAAGGACCTGAGATGTGAGGGGGATAAGGTCTCTGCAACGGGGAAAGTGGAGAGAATGTGAGTGAGAAGAAACTGAGGGTGGTCCTGAAGAGCAGGGCTGAGAGAGGCCACAGCATCCTGCACCTCCAAGAGCAGGGCTGTGGAAGGGCTAAGCTTTGCCGCATTTAAAACTGCAGCCTCCAGGAGGCTGGAGCCTGCAGGGAGCCGGGGGGTTGTCCCACCGGTGGTTCTCAAAGCCTGGTCAGTAGACCACGTCTTCAGAATCACCTGGTAGGCTGGTTAAACACATGGACTCCTGGGGTCCACCTGATCTACTGAGTCAGATTCTCTGGGTTAGGCCTAAGAAGCTGAAAGTTGATCAGGTTCCACAGATGCTTCTGATACTTATTGCAGTTTGAGAGCCCTGATCTAGTCCAACCCTGTGGTTCCCCAGAAGCGGGCTGTGACGCCCACAGAGGTAAAGCAACAAGCCTAAGGTCACAGATCTACCTGATGGCAAAGTTCTCATGATGACCAGGCTGCTCCTGAGCCCCAGAGCATTTCAATAGGCTGGCAGCCTCTTCTCCTATCTGGAGCTGTTTCCCTTGCCCCCTAAGTGAGAGCCTGCACCTTTGACCCACCCTCGCCTCCTGCCGGGGTCTGCTCCTTCCTGAGGATGCTCTGGCCCTAGCCTCTGCAGGCCAGGGGGCAGGAGCAGAAGGAAGAAGGGCCCAGTTCTCTTCTGAGCCTTTAGTGATAGGTGTGGGGTTGGCACATGAGTAGAGAAGGAGAAACACACAGTTACAGCTGAGGGCTCGACTGGGCTTGGGTGTGTAGTACTAAGAGCTCACTCTCCCTGAGCATCAGCAGTACAGCACTGTATTAAGTCCTTTGCATGTGTTAGTGCAAACCCCACGGAGCAAATCGTAACTAGCCCTATTATGCAGATGCAGAAACTGAAGCCCACAGAGAAGTGGTCATTTGCCCAAGGTCACTTAGCTAACAATGAGTGGCCATATCACTTCCACAGACAACCACAATCTTTGTATGGCCCAATGCAGTATGAATGTCACGCGCCTTACCCCGGCAAGCCTGTAAAAGGACCCTGAGACCTTGGGAAGGGAAAGAAAGCTCCTCTGCAGTGAGATGTGAGATGTGAGATGTGATCACTCCTGGGGGGGGGCAGAGCTTCCAGCCCTGCCCACTTACCACATCGAAAACACTTCTGACGGGCGTTAGCCGCCCTTAGACATGACACCATGGAGAGAAGGGCAAACAGCTTTTTTCCTTTATCTTTTTTAAAGGGAAACTCCTGATATCAATTTGCTTTTGGCCATTTGTCTCTTTCTCTTGAAAGCAGCAGTGTGTCTCAGGATTTCAGTTACTTGAGGAATTTCGCGGTGTCGAGCTCTACCCGAGCTGCTGGTGTGACTGCAGGTGTGTGTGGTCCTTGGCACGCAGCTGCCGGTACCTCTCCCGGTACCAGGGCACATGACTTTGTCGTGATCGCCTCCCTCCATTCATTTTTCTGGAGCGTCCCCACAGATAGGAGGAGAAAGCAAAGCAGACCCGTGCCTCAGAGGAGGGACAAGTGTTTCCCAGGCCATGTGGATAGCATGTCACACGATCCTCTAGGTTTGCCTCTTAACCAGACCTCTTCTTCCTTAGAAGAAATCAATCGGGGGGAGTCTTCGGAACAAGTCAGGAGGACTCCCAAACAAAAGAAGATGGACATGTTTTTATAGGAGGGGGAGGACTCAATTTCATTTTAGCAGGGTTGGGGGGGGTCTGGCAGCTAGAGGTGAGGGACAACTATAATTTAATTCTGGTGATTTCACAAAATCACCAGAGTCAGGAACATTTTTGGGTGTGAGAGTGTGTGATCCTCAGGTCATCTTCCTGCTCTTTCGAATCTCAGGCTTTAGATAACTTAAAGGCACGCTGGGGCTGTGGGGCTGTAAAATGTTCTTATTAACTCATAATGAAAGGAGTGCACTGAGGTGATGGCGAGCCGCGAAGGGAGGAAGGGGAGCGCGGCCTCTGCAAAGCTCGTGAGCAGCGCCGGGCTCTCTGCAAGAGCCCTGGAAATGCTGAATGAAAGCTGCCTCTCTGTGTGCAAGCTGCCTCCCTCCTTTCCAAATGCCGCGTCTGCGGTAACTACAAACTACTTTGTATGCTGCATTCGTGACGCTGCCTTAGCCGACACATGATTACTACCGAAATAAGGCTGGTGTGATGTTCGAGTCCAGGGGCCTTTTTAATTATTAAACCGAGGCTGCTGAATGAGTCATTCCACAGACCAGATTTTCCTCCTGTGGTTCTATTTCAAGTGACTAGTCCCTTAGCGTGTTCCACTGACACCTGGATTGGGTCTTAGCCGGATACCCAATCTGCAAAGCCTTTGTAGAATGAACAGTATTCTCCAGGCTCCACACACACACACAGACTGCATAAAAACACAAAACCCACAAAAAAACTTTACAGTAAGCTCACCAGCAAAGCCGAGATCGGAAAGTGCCCAGGGCCCCAACTTACCAAGTGGCAGAGCTATGAAGAAGGGTAGCCAACACAAGATGAACATCCCGACCACTATGCCCAAGGTCTTGGCTGCTTTCTTTTCCCTGGAGAACTTAAAAAGTTTGACAGCTATGGAACTCCTGGGGTTGTGGCCTTTGGCCCTGGCACTGCTGAGGGTGTCCTCGTGAAAGTTCCTGGAGTGGATCCTCAGGGTCAGCTCCTTGGAATTGGACATCTCCTTCATGACTCCGGCCTCCAGGTTCTTGGTGGTCCTCTTGGCAACGACGTAGACGCGGCAGTACATGACCAGAATGACGGCCAGAGGGATGTAGAAGGAGCCTAGCGAGGAGAAGAGGGCGTAGAAGGGCTCTTCGGTGACCCCGCACTCCTTGTCATCGTTGGGTGCTGGCTCCTTCCACCCAAGGAGAGGCCCGATGGAGATGACTGTGGACAAGACCCAGACGCCGAGGAGCGCCAAGATGGCCTTCCTCCGGGTGACTAGCGTCGGGTACTGCAGAGAGTAGCGCACGCCGATGTAGCGATCAATGGAGATGGCGCACAGGCTCAGGATGGAGGCGGTGCAGCACAGGACGTCCACGGCGGCCCAGATGTCACAGAAGATGCGGCCCAGCACCCAGTATCCCAGCACCTCCAGGGCGGCGGAGAAGGGCAGCACAGTGAAGCTTAGCAGCAGGTCGGCGATGGCCAGGTTGACGATGAAGTAGTTGGTGGGTGTCCGCAGGTGACGGTTGCAGGCCACAGACAAGATGACTAAGATGTTGCCCACGATGGCAAAGAGGATGAAGGCGCCCAGCACCAGGCCCACGGAGATGGCTCTGGTGACGTCCAGCTGGGGCAGTCTGGAGTTGTTCGCGGTCTGGTTGGGGCCAGTGAAGTTGGCATTTTTCAACTCTCCCCAGTGGGCAGGTGCTGATGTGTTGTGGCCGGTGTCCAGGTCGGGATTCATTTTAGAGTCCGCCCTCCATAGCCAGGGGGCTGATAGGCTGGAAGGGCTGCGGGGAAGGCTCCTCAGCTGCCCTGAAACTTTGCCTCCCCCGTGGTGGTCTTCTTCCCAGAGGCGCCCTCCCGGCGAGGAGTCATCTCCCCGAGCAGCCCGGCCCGGCAGCGCGCGCCTCCTCCTGCACCGCCGCACGCTCGCCTGTCAGAGGGAGGAGGAGGAGGAGAGAGGGGACCAGGCGGCAGCTCCAAGTTAATGGTCCACGTCAGGCGCGCCGGCCGGGCTCGCGAGGGAGCGCGGGAGGAGGGGCGCGGGCGGGGGGCGCCCGCTCGGCTCGGCCCGGCCGGACCCGCGGCGGGTCTGCGGACAGCGGCGCCTCCGCCCAGCCAGCGCCGAGGAGGGTCTGCTTTCAATGAGCCTCCGCTGGGCCGACTGCACGCCGGTGACATCAGGCGGGGGAGCCCGGCGCCCTGACTCCGCGCGGCACTAGGGGGCAATGCGGGTCCGACGAAGGCGCCCGCACCCCGACGCGGCGCCCCCGCCGCCCCAGGGCCAGCCTTGTGTGCGCGCGTCTGCGCGCGCGCCCGCGAGTGAGGGGGAGTGAGGAAACGCGACGTGAGCGCGGGGATCCCCCGGCGCCCCACCCCGAGGTGGCCCCCTGGGATTCTTTCCCCTCCTATTCGCTCTTCATTTTAAAAAGTGGGGCGGGGGTGCTTACCTCTAATGGGGGGCGTCTGGAGTCAGCCCCCACATTTAGGGGGACGTGCAACTTGAGCGGCCCCTAAAAGAGGAAGAATTCCAAGGTTAGGCAGGTGGGAGGGACTTGAGTCACATGAGAGACCGGCCCCTATCCCTTACCTCCCCGTGCAAATAGAAGTGAGGCCTCTCTGCACCTATTCATTCATTCCTTCCTTCACTCGCTCGCTCGCTCACTCACGTATTCGCTCAGACACTCACTCATTCATTCAACAGGTTGTTAACTGAGAACCCACGCTCTGCCCAGGGATCTGCTCTAGGTGCTGTGGGCACAGCAACTGAACCAAGCAGACAAAGACCCCTGCCCCCTGCCCCCAGGAGCTTACATGCTAATGGGAGAAGACACGCATTACAAAGGAAGCACACCGTGAGGCACCTGGTATGCCGACAGGTATAACAGAACATAAAGCTAGGAGGGGGAAATGGTGTGTGGAGGGGTGGCATTTGAAATTTTGGATGGGTGCTCAGGGCGTCACTGAAATGGTATTTGAGCCAAGACCTGAAAGAAATGAGGAAGCAGCGAGTGGGCTATTGTGGGGAAGGGTGGCAGTGGGCGGGGGTGAGAGATCACTGGGCATGGGGGGGAGGGACTCGGGGGATCTGGATTATGCCTGGATCCCCCCTCCTCCTGCCTGTGGGCCGCACTGGCCTTTCAGCTCTAGGGACACACTCCCAAAGGTGGGCGAACGGTACTTGGGAAAGAGGGCGCGGGCCGAGAGATGCCCCGGGAGAGCCGGATGTTGCTGAAGGACGCTCCGGTCCTCGGTACTCGGTCCTAGACGGGCGCTAAGCACTCTCTGCATTTCCTCATGAGCCTATGAAAGGAGGAGCTTCCTCAGTGCCCTTTCCATTTTGTGGATGGGACGCCAAGATGCAGCAGAGTTTAACTCTTTGCCCACGTCCACACAGCCGTAGGGGAGAAGCCGGGGAGGGAACCCGACTGTGGGTCTGTCCCAAGTGGAACATCTGGCTGCTGTGCCACACCCTTCCCCCAGAAGCGAGGTAGGGGGTGGCTTTTTCCCCTTCAAGTTTAGTAATGGACACATAACATTGTATACACTGAAGGCATATAACAGTTGATGTGATAGACTCATAAACTGCAAAATGGTTGCCATCATATTGTTAGCTGACACCTTCATCAGGTCACATAATTACCGTGCCTTTTCTGTGGTGAGAACTTTTAAGATCCACTATCTTAGCAACTTTCAAATACATAGCACGGTGCTATTAACCACAGTTGCCACACTGGACATCAGATCCCTGGACCTCACTCAGCTCGGAACTGGGTGTTTCTGCCCCTTGACCAGCATCTCCCTGCTCCCCTCCCCCACTCCCTGACAACTGCCGCTCAGCTTTCCGAGTCCAGCTTTTCGGATTTCACGTATGGGTGACATTACACAGCATTTGTCTTTTTTTTTTTTTTGGTCTATCTATTTCACTTAGCATAATGCTCTCAGTGGCAGGAGTTCCTTCTTTCTGATGGCTGAATAATATTTCACTGTGTATATACACATCTTCTTTATCCATCCATCCGTTGATGAACACGTAGGTTGTTTCCGTATCTTGGATATTGTGAATAATGATGCAACGAACATGAAGTACAGCTATCTCTTTGAGATCCTACTTTCATTCGCTTTGGATATATACCCAGGAGTGGGGGTGGTAGATCACATGGTAATTCTACTTTTAATTTTTTGAGGAACTTCTATACTGTTTTCCGTGGCGACTGTACCACTATAAATTTGAGACAGGGAGTGGATTGATTGTTACAGAAGGAGATTTCCACGTAGTAAATTTTGGGACCCCAAGCTGTGAGTGCTGGGAGGGAGCCCACATTTATCGATAGCCAAATCTTTGCTCATTTTCCATGATTCCTCCCAACACCCCTTTGAGAGAAGTATAACCCGTCTCCATTGACAGGCGAGGAAACCACGATTCAGAGAGAGTTTGTATATCCTGAGTTTGTGTGACCAGTGGACACGTGGCAGAGCAATGGGCTGTGACAGCTAGAGACCGAAAAGCAAAGCCTGATGCTTCTCCGTCTCCTGTCCACAAGCCGGGCCTAGGGCTCCCTCCTCTCCCCTTGACAATCGCTACACCTGATCTGCAGGGCCAGGGGACCTACTCAAGGTGATTTACATTTCAGCTCCTCCACACAGAGGAAGGTCCTGCATTCCTCCTTACTTTTAATATGTATTTTTGGGAGGGTAGGTGGTTATCACACATGTACAGTTTTAATCTTTTCCCACCCAAATGCACAGACTCCCAAGTGCACAAAACACACAATTTCAAGAGATCAAGATATCTGTGGTAGAGACAGCCCTGAAAACAGATTTTTTTCCTATTTTAATTAAACTGGCTTAAGTTGGCTTCGAAGATTTTAAAATAAGAGATTCACAGATTTATAGTGATTTCACTCTTCAAGAGCCATTAGAACCCTCTCTTGCCACTTTTCTACTTGGGAGGTGGTCCATGGGCAGCGGGAGTTGGTGAGCTCCCCGACAGCCGGAGCAGAGTTGGCTATCAAACTGTTTTGCTGGCCCCCAGGGCGGGGGCTCCTTCCTCAGCCCCAGAGGGAAGCCACACCTGACAGCTACTCAGGACTTAGACAGGCAGCGGGGGTGGGTGGTGGTGGGGAGGCAAGGGGGGAGGGTGAGACTGGGACAGCCCTCTGCCAAGGGTCTTTATGACGAGGGGACACTGTTCTGTTCCTGGGTGGTTCCTGTACTGATACTAACCTGTCTGGAGATAGGGGCTGGGCCAATGGTGTTTGGAGGTCTTTGAGCCCCAGGCAGTCAGTGTCCCTTGGTGGGTCAAGTGAGCCCTGAAGGCACCTTGCTGCCCTTCTTTCTCCCCTTCTTCCACAATGATGGCAGAGGGGAGTGTCACACACTCAGTCCCCACCACTCTGGTTTCTCTTCAATCTAGGATGGTGGTGCTTCTCTTGAACTAGTCGACTCCCTGGGGGAGTGGGAGGAGGAAGAGAATGCCAGGAAGTTGGCAGAAGCCGGCGATTAGCACAAAGGCAGGGATGTGGGAGAGAAAGGGTGGGACAGAACGAAGAGCAAGTTCCGAGCCCACATATCGATGGCGGTGGCCCATTTCCCACTTCCCTGGGCACTAATCTCGCCGGCTATTGAACAGCCAGCAACACACCATTGAATTTACGGAGGCTGTGTCTACATAATCACAGTCACCAGCTGCAGTGCGAAAACTCAGCCTATCAGACATTTCTCTATGGTGGCAAAGGGCCAGGGAAAGAAAAAGAGCAGATCTGAGATTTCAGGGTTGGTTTATACTTGTTTTGAAAGAGAACAGTGTGTTACCTAGATGAGAACTTATGCTTGATTCAGGTGTCAGGATGTGGAAGAGGTTTTTGAGCCATATCGAGAGGTTCAAAGTCCTTGTTGATTTCGGACGTGTTGTCATTTACTGGTGCCTTTCATGGAGACACTACAAACATCCCACCATAGGGCAAACAGGTATTAGCCTGAGCAGCAGCCACGTACGAGGACCCCACTAAAGCAGCCTTTGCCAACGGTCCTTTCCTTGCTGTTCCTCCCCTCCCATCGCTGGAGATGCCGCTCACCGCCCCCCCCCCCAGCTGATATCTGACCCATGGAATTGACCATTTGTTTAGGTGTCATGAGGATACAGACGATATTTCATTTTCTTGGTACTCCCTGGGCCAGAGCCAAGCACAGAGCTCTGACTCACTCGAGGCTTGGAGAAGAACCTTTTCATTATCCGTGATTACATTACAAACCTCTGATGTTGCAGGCTCCCATTTCTGTGAGCCGTCTAGGAGAAGCTGCCACTGAGTTTGACCTCAGGGGAGACCAAGGCAATGGGAGATTCAGAGATCTGCTTAGAGGGTCTCTGGGAGGAAAGCTCTTATGTGTGGCTGTGCAGTTTTGCGTGGTTCTCCCTCTCTAGGTCTCTCCAGTTTTCCATTCCAGCGGCCACATACAGGAGCATCTGCTCCGTGTGAGGCACCATGCTAGGTGCTGTGGGCGAATCAAAGATTAATTAAATCAAGCAAATGATCTTGCACTGATCTAGGTGCCAGGGATAAGGAGTAGGATGGTAGACCACTCTTCAGAGAGTACCTACTATGTGCCAGGCACTGCTCTGGGTACTCTGTGTGCATTTACACACATCTTCACAACAAAGCAAGGTAGGAAGTATCCCCATTCCACAAAATGAGGAAACTGAGGCCCAGAGAGGTTCTGTGACATGACCATGCCTGTTCAGTGAGTAAGCAGCACTGATATTCAGGGCATTGTTGTCTGGCTCCAAAGCTTGCATCCTCTCTCTGCACCAGACTGATTTTTTTAAAAAAAGAAGGAATGAGTGAATGAATAAATGAATGAATGAAAGAAGGAAGGAAGGAAGGAGGGAAGGAAGGAAGCAAGCCAGCAGAAGGTTCAGCGTTCTCCTTGAAGGAAATTACAGCAGAAGACAGGATGTGACCAGGTTCCTGAGTGAGGCAGAGGCCAGGGAGGGGACGGCAGGCAGGGCTGTCCTGGCCAGAAGGTCCTGCAGGGGAGCTGCTCAGGCGGCCTTCCTTGGCCAGCACCGGTCTGTCGAGACTCTGAGAGCCGCCCGGAGGCCAATCCCGCTTCCCTCATTTAATAGCTGCTAAATGACCTTGGTCAGGAGAGTAAAGTGATTAAGAGCCTGAACTCTGGCATCCAACAGGCCTGGATTTATGTTCCAGTTCCACTAATTTATTCGCTGTGTGTCCTTGGGCGAGTCATCTATCTAAGCAGCCCGAGCCCCGGTTTCCTCATCTGTGAAATGAAGATCGTGACGGTCCCTGCCTCAGAGGGCTGGGGTGAGGGCTAGATGCAAAACGCGTGTCAAGTGCCTAGCGCAGAGTAATGGGAATAGTGTCGGCTAAGAGTTACTGAGTGTTGGCTGGGTGCCCCAAATGCCCTACGGACATTATCAGATTTGATCCTGATAGTAACATTATGAGATGGATGCTACTGTTATTGACATTTACAAACGAAGAAACCGAGTCTCAGAATGGTTGCCCAAGGCCACTGGGCTAGCAGTTGGTGCAGCCGGAATACAAAGCACCCAGTGAATGAGGCTAAAAATGAAAACAAGAATTGGAGGTGGGAGGCATCTGTGTCATGGGCTATGCTGGGGTCTCTGGGGGCTTGAAGGGAGAAGGAGAGGTACGCTTTCTCCTGGGCAGGGGACACTGGCTTCAGCAGAGCCCTTTCCACTGCCTCCAAAGGCAGCAGGCCGGAGGCTTCTGGGAGTGAGGGATTTCAGCCCCCCTCGGGGCAAGCCTGCTTTTCTCTCTGGTAGTCACAATGTGTCAGTCCTTGTTGAGCACCGATTCCCCCAACTCAGAAATTCTCCTTGCACAGCCTTTCCTGGCAAGGTAAGGGAGCTCAGGCGCGGCCCTCTGCAGTGGGCTGGTGAAGATGAATCGCCACATCACACAGGGGCTGCATCCACATTTTGAGTTCGGGTACAGCACTGACCTGGGGGCTGGGGTGCGAAGGCACAAGGCACGGTAGTGTGGAGTGTGAAAAACCTGCTAACTCTGGAACTGGAGAACGGGTCTGTTCTCCCTTGGAGGGTGGGACAAGATGAACAGGTTGCCCACATCAGCCCAGGGTGCTGCAGAGATGAGGGCTAGGGGGAGAGTGTAGCATTTTCTCTAATGACTCTAGCTGTCCCTTTATGGCCATTGGGCTTTGCCCATCACTTTCTCCAGGAATCCATGGTGACCCCAACATTGAGCGGGGAAAGGTCTACAGGATGTGACCTGGTTTGGAGCTAGGTGTGCGGTAGTGACTGCACCATGTCTCCGCAAGGCTGATGTCATCTTCCATACCTACTAACACTGAGGGCAGGCTGCCGAGGGAGATTTTACTGGCACTAAAACTCTCCCGAGCTGTCTTTGTGTTGCCCTGCCAGAATGTACTTTCTAATCACAGTGCTGAAACCATTAAAGGTTAAAGTGAAACATAACAAAACAAAACTTGTGGCAATAGGCTCCTTATGGCTGACTTTTCAAGGCTGCACTGCGATAGTTTGGATTGTGGACTTGAGGAATCTCAGAATTAGAAGGACCCTAGAGATTGCCTAGTCCAGGGCTCAGCAAACTACAGCCCTTGCAGCAAATCTCGGCTTGTGCCTTTTTGTGTGTGTGAATAAAGTTTTATTGGAACACAGCCGTTCCCTTACACATTGTCTGTGGGTGCTTTCATGCTGCAATAGCAGACAGAGTTGAGTAGCTGCACCAGAGACCCTGTGCTCTGCGAAGTCTTAAATGTTTGCTCTCTAACCCTTTGTAGAAATTGTTTGTTGACCTTTGGTCTAGCCCATCCCTCTTGCTTTACATGGGAGGGCACAAAGGCCCAGAAGGGGGGAGGGGCTTGCTTACAGCACAGCCAGTGTCAGCAGCCTGCGGGATTTGATTCTGCCACATGACTCTTTTTTGTGATCACCTGTTTCTGCAGTCTGGAGTAGGTTCTGAGTTTGAATCTCAGCTTTAGTTGGCCAGGTGTATGACCTTGGACAAGCTACATAAACTCATCCAGACTCCATTTTTTTCATGTGAGACCCGGGGATAATGCTTTCTACTTCTTGGGATAATGCACATAGTAGGTGGTTGTGATCATTAAAGGAGTCTGTAGTGCATAGGCTTGGACCTGGCTCATAAAAAACATGAACCTCAAACAACTCCTACTGTTGGATTGATGCCCTCTGTGATTTTACATGCATTTATCTTATGCTTCCACTCAACATTTCATAAGGGAAAGGCCTATTCCTTGGTTCTTTAACTTTTTAGGTCCTAGGTCTCATTGAGAAGCTGCTTCAAGCTGTGGACACATTGCTTTATTCCACACTTTTCCTGAATTCCTTACAGGGCTCTTCCTCGGTGCCAAGTTCCCCGCAGGGCCCCTTGATTAATTGATACTCACCCTACTACCGCTTGCTTTTGTTTGCTGGGTCGCTCTCCTGCTGCTAACTGTATCTCAGTGTGACCGCTTTCAGTCTTGGGCAACAGAACCAGTCCAGCGCTTCCCCATTCATCATGGAACAGAAGCCGAACTGAAGAAAGTGAATGGACGCCGGCCTTTCCTGTCCTCCCGGAGTTTGCGGTCTACGATAAATAATGGGAATGTGCATGTGAGGATGCACGGAAAATTGTGTCTGACATTGAACAGAGATGCGAGTTAAATAAGGAAACAAATAAAATATGTGATGTAGGTCTCAAATTTCTCCGTCCTTCCTCTTCTTCTTCTCCTGTGGCCCTCTGAACCAAACCATCCAACCCTTTTGGGGGATTTTCGCTTGTGGTGGCGCCCAAGTTCAGAAAGGTCTGCAGGAAGTGGTGGAAACCTTTTTCCTTAGGGGCTTCTAAAAATTGTATCTGGATAAAATGT
>PVKM010034979.1:0-15241 GCA_004027735.1 Carollia perspicillata
TTTCCCAAAAGCCACTAAGTTTCCTGCACTTTGCTTCCTCAGATCGTCCAATGATTTTGCAAGCTGTGATTTTCTGTATGAAATCCCTTCCTGCTAAAATACTTAGAATATTTTCTGTTTTCTTGGGTGACCCTTCATACATACAGTCATTAAAATATCACAAGAAAACATGCAAAATATTAACCGTCTCTGGATTATGTGTGATTTTTACTTTATTTTTCATTCTTTTCTAAATCATAAAACTTTCCTGAAATACATATGAATAATTTTTATAGTCAGAAAAAAATAGTTACATGAGGAAAATATTTCAATCAATAGCCATATACAAAACACATATTACAATTTTATGGATTAGGCACTAGCCTACCATCTTTGCCTGGGACCCTCCTAAAGCAGAAATGAGGCCGGAGGACAAGGAAGCCAGAGCTGGAGACATGTGGGCTTATGTTACTGTCATGAAAGTTAGGTCAGATTCAAGGCAACGTACAGTAAAAGTGAAGAGTCTGTGGCTGCAACCCCAGCCCACAATTCACTCAGCAGGTGTCTGTAGAATGTCTGCTGTACAAAGTACAGTGTAGTGGGAACTTTCTCTCTTCACTACACACGCTATACCACCTAGAAATTTAAAAAAATTTTTATGCCACCTCTACTAAAATGCTACTTAGCTTATATGTGTATTTCGCTTTATTGATGGAAATTACATTTAACATCTTGTTCATTATCCCCTGATTCAGACAAATGCGCTCAGAAGGTTGGGGACTTGAGGAACAAGTCGTTACAAACGCTCACAAAGGAGCACAAGCCCACGGCCAGTTGCAGTCTCAGTAAATCAGCGGTCTACAATCGTCCTAAAAGCACTGGGGCTGTATTCTCCAAGATGTGACATCTGCCCCGAGACCTGAACAAGGCTTACAAGCTAGTCCCAAATGATTTAGACACGGAAAAGAGTCTTACTCTCTAAATCACTTAGACTATTTGCAATCAACAATTAAAAACAGCATAGCAATTAACAAAAGTTAAATCATACCCCTCCAGAAGCTAGAGAAAATAAAATATTATAGGTCTAGAGTTTATAAGCTATGAGTAAAGACAGGAGCATGTCCGTGCTTGGTAGGCTTTCTCATAAGCTATAATATTTAACCAATTTACTAATCACTTGGTATCAAAATGTTGCAAATAGAAACTACTACCTGGTCTTTCAGTTAAACATGGTGGACAACACATATGCCCTTACATTGGTTCCCTTCTGAAAATCTACCAAGATGACACTAGATGGATATAATAACAATAATAATAAAAAGATATAAAGCCAAAGGACAAAAAAGAATGGAGAAAGTGGGAAGCGGACAGGTGGTACAGAAGATAGAGCGAAGCATATGTTTTGGCACAGCTGGTGTCAGAGGCTAGCTGGGGCTCTATATCTGAAAACCAACAGTGGTAAAAAGAAATCTCAGCCCTGGCTGGTGTAGCTTGGTCGCTTGAGTGTCTGCCTGCAAACCAAGGGTCACCGGTTCAATTCCCAATCAGGGCACATGCCTGGGTTGCAGGCCAGGTCCCCAGCAGGTGTCATGCAAGAGGCAACCACAGATTGAAATTTCTCTTCCTCTCTTTCTCCCTCCTTTCCCATCACTAAAAATAAATCAATAAAATCTTATTTTTTAAAAAAAAGAAATTTCAGTTCCCACAGGGCAACAATATCAACAACTGGCTCCACTTCCAACCATGGTAACTGAAACCAGACACTGAGTGGGGCTCCACCAGTCGTGGGAATCATTAAAAAAGACTGGGATCAAATGTGCTTAGAATAAACATATTTAAGACGTAAAAAAATCAAAGCTAGGTTAACATCCGTCAAGAGAATGCTAAATCAGCAGTCAAAATCAGGCAGAGATGGAGGAAGAGCCAGTGTATAAGAGAAAACAACTAGAAGTCCTGGGAATACATGGCACTGTTGTCTTAACACACCTAACGGACTCTAGACTGGACACAGGAGAAGGTGAAGTCAGCGGATTAGAAGACAGTAGCAAGGAGCTCACTCCGAATGCAGCAAAGACAGAGATTCAAAACATGGAAAATAGTTACAAAACAAGGAGGAAATCCACAGACGTGTTACTGCCAAAAGTCAAGGAGGAACTGAACAGTTCCAAAAGGAGGAACTGGAGAGAATGACAGAGAAGCAATGGTTGAGGTATGAGTGCTGGCAATTTCATAAAACTGAAGAAAGACATGAGTTTTTAAAGTATTTAGCGAGCTCATCGTGGGATCAGTAAATAGAATAAATAGAGTAAATAGAATAAATAGAAAAAATAAACAGAGCATGCTGAGAATCAGATGACCCACAATAAAGATAAAAACTGGTAACCCACCAAAGACTGACTGTGAGACAGCACACAACAGATGTCAGAAAACAATAGACATCACAAGATGATGAAGCAATACTGAGCAAAAACAACCTAGCATCCAAGAACAAGCGCAAAACAAAGACAAAGACAGTTTCAGACGTGTAAAGATTAAGAAGTGCATCGCCCACAGCCCATACAGAAGGAGTCGCTAGAAAATGTACTTCAGTAAGGAGACGAGAGCACCCAGAGATGAGTGGGACACGAGAACAACAGCAAGTGAACTGAGGAACGCTGGGAAACGTGATTCATTACAGACCCCGAAGAAACGAAGCTACCAGTTCGATCATCCCAAAGTTGGTCCTTACTCGGTGCCAGCTCACGTTTTCTCTAAGTGGAACAACTTGTCTAGCTCACTTATTTTGTTGAACTGCTCCAATCTTTTAAAAAAGTAACAGGAAAAATTTACTAGGACAGAATTTTTAAAATATTGACTTAAATATTTAAAATATTTTTAATCTGACAAACATCACAAATGCATTTTTAAATTTTCAATATTCGTAATAAAAATATACATAAAAATTAAAAGAACAATGATGCCATTATGCTTTTGTATCAGAAATCCTTTTTTAATGTTAATGTCCAACGTTGGAGCTTGTAGAATGCAAGTGGGAAACAAGTTTACAAGCTTTCCAGAGGGCAATTTGGCAGGAATGACCCTAAACCCTGAAAAATGAATATATTTCTAGGTATTAACTCCAAAGACACAAAACTGTGAATAAAGAAAAATCCAACTGAATGATCCAAATAATAAGTGAAATTAAATATCTTGCAGTAAGCTGTTTAACGTCTGTCTCCCCGGTGAGACAGAGCATCCCCCGTGTAAGCAAGGATGCTCTCTGCCCGTTCCCTCACTAGACCTCAGGTCCTAGCACAGTGCCCTGCATGTAGTAGAGGCTCAAAAGATATCTGTGAATTAATAACCATAAGGGATATTTACCAGGCACCACATACTATACAAGATACTTCATATGTATTGTTTCATTTAGTCCCTACAAATCACCCCCAATTCACAAATAATGGTTAAAAAATCAACACCAAATACAGACTCTTCTGCTTTATTTTGAGTTCATAATTTTTAGCAAAGTATTGTTCAAATCATATTTGGGGAAACCTGGGGTTTTAACATACCATGAAATACAAAAATACTATAGGAAGGCATTATTTCCCAATCCAAACATAAGCTTACTGGATGGAAACTCTCAGGTATCACTACATCAAACCGGTTTCATCATCTTTACAAAGATGTTCAAAGGACACAATGTGTTTGGAAAGCTATGTGGAAAGATGTCGACATTATCTTGAAGCACATGGCTCACCATTTTCACTAGCTACAGCTTGTGTTCTATCTCAGTTGGAAACAAACGTACTACTCAGAAGTTCCCATTTAATACAGGAGTGGTTAAATACACTGAACTGGGGTACATACACGCAGCAGAATACTCCACATCCAATGACAAAGTATGCTGGATTGCCCTGGCCAGTGCGGCTCAACTGGTTGGAGCGTCTTCCTAGAAACCAGAAGGCTGCAGGTTTGATCCCCAGTCAGGACACATGCCTAGGCTGCAGTTCGGTCCCTGGTCTGGTTGGGGTATGTACTAGAGGCAAACATTGATGTTTCTCTCCCTCTCTCTGTCTCCCTTCCCCTCTCTCTAATTGAGGGGCATGTCCTTGGTGAGGATAAATAAATAAATAAATAAATAAATAAATAAATAAATAAATAAATAATAAATAAATATGCTAGATCTACGTGTATATTGGAAAGAGGCCCACAATATACTATTGTGTAAGTATAAACACTTAAGTGGCAGAATGATATATATTATATATATAATACTTTGTAAAATTACAATTAAAATCACATTGTTAGGTAATTATTTTGCTGCAAATCATTATACTCCTATGATAATAAATAATTATTTTACAACAATGTATGCGAAAAGTCTAAAAGGACAGACACCAAATTGTTAACATTAGTTGTTTCGAAGGAGTAAAACAGGTGGAGCTGGCGAGCCTTCATTTTTTTATTTTATATATGCCATCGTATGCCTGCGTGTTTATGACCGGCCCGTATCACTTGTGTACTTCTATAAGCAAAGGGGCAGAGCGGGCAGGGGAAGCGGAGAGACGCAGTGTGAGAAACCGAAGCCTCTCGTCAGCAAACGTGCACAGTGGAATCAGCTCCGTCTTTTACACGAAAAGCAACGTTATTCTTACTCTCAAATGTTTCACAAAAAATTATATATGGTAGAATAATAAAGTAAATGAGACAAAATGTTAACAAATGGTGACTCTGGCATATTTTTATAACTTTGAAATGATATATAAATCTATATTTACATATATAAAAGCATATGTAATATGCATATAAAGGAGGAAAGCAATATTGCTCTTTCGTCTAGTATCGAATCAAAGACACCGCTCTTGTCTTTTCAAAAACACACAAAAGATGGCCTCACACTCTAGCATAGCTGCATGTGTGCTCAATAACTTTAGTTACACAGGATTTGCAATGAATCTGATCAGTTGTCCTATTTCATCCTTGATATTTTGTATTACAGATTCCAAGTTTTCCCTTTTCCAGTCCTTGGGACAGGATCTCAGGTACATTTCCTAGCTGTGGCCATCAGGTGGCAGAAGGACTCTATCTCTCGGCCAACAAATCACTGAGAAGAGGTGATACGGACACTGGCCAGCAGTGTCCACGTCATTATGGACGAAATGAGACATTCACATGGACTACCAAGTCCAGTGGAGGAAAAGGGACAGCATGGCTTTTCTCTCAAGGGGAGCAAAAGCCTTGGCCCCTGCCGTGACTGGCCTTTATTGGGTTTCTCTGCACATTACATTGTGGTCCTCATTCACTGTGCACAGGTTGCTTTAGGTGGTTACCTTTTCCAGAAGACAAGGGAGCCAATGCCGCTAATCACATCACAGAAGGGGGATATTTGCAAAGGAAAAGGGAAAAGTGGTTGGACTGCTTACACTCGTCCTTGAAAGGTTTAGCATGGATTTTAGGAAGTTACTTTGCAGTAAATGTTTGCCACTGGGGGCTGGGCCCGCACCACACAGAATGGGCTCCTACAAAGAGGGAGGCGGTCAGAAAAGTCCTACAGGGCCCCAAAGGGATCACCTGCACAACATGCTTACACAGAACTTCTCTTACAGCTGTGACGCGGTGGCACGGCACACCGAAAGCAATGACATTTAAACATTTTCTCATCTTCCACATTGTAGTAATTAATACGGATGCATGTATGTGTGTATAAAATATAAGTATTGTGTGTGTGTGTATATATATATCTATAAAACACATAATTATTGTATATGTACATCATTAAGTCCTTAAGTGCTGGCAATAATTTAATTGAATCAGATTGTAGAGCAACTTATGTTCTAGGGCATTGTCATAAGAAGGAGAGCAATATGCCAGCAACCAGTGGAGCCTAAGATTTGGGTGTGGTACTAACAGAGGCAGACAACTTAACCAAAGATCAGGGAAAGAGACAAAGGGAGCCTCACTGAAGCCAGCGTCACTGCCGGGTGACTTCGTGCCTTCTGAGGAGGGGCGTCCAAGGCTTTGCTTTGCAGGGGAAATAGACACCACTGAAACAGTCCAGCCGGGTCATCAAACCAACCAACAAGACAACCCCAGTGTGTGTGTGTGTGTGTGCACGCGCGTGCATAGAGGCTGCAACAACATTATTACCTAAAATGTCCAGTTATTAACAAAATTCTGAGACATGCAAAGAAACAGGAAAATGTAAGCTGTACACAGGGGGCGGGGGGAGCAGACAAAAGAAGCTGCCTGTGAGACAGAGCAGAAGTCAAGTTTATAAGACAAAAACTCAAGGAAGCCATCAGAAATATAAGATAGTCAAATTAATAAAGGAAATATGCTTCAAAAAGTAAAGGAAGGTTTAATGACAATGTCTCATTAAATAGAGAATATGAATAAAGAACAGAAATATTTAAACAAATGTACCCAATTAAGAACATGAAAAGAAGACAGAATGGGTTTTTTTTTTTCAAATATTTGATAAGAGAATTGCATCTGGAATATACAAAGAACTGCTACAACTCAAAAATAAAAAGACAAATCCCAATTTAAAAATGGGCAAAGGATCTAAACAAACAGCTCTGCAAAGAAGAGGCACAGATCACCAATAAGCACGTTCGATGACGTTCAGCACCACTAGTCATTAAGGGAAATGCAAGTCAGAACTACAGGATGCCACTTCTCGCCCACCAGGTTGGCTATAATCAAAAGACAGACAAGTGTTGGAGAGGATGTGGAGAAACCAGAGCCTTCATGCACCGCTGCTGGCAGTGGAAAATGCTGCAGCCTCTGTGGAGAACGGCCTGACTGTTCTGTTCCCCAAAAGGGTAAATATAGACTTACTGTATGACTCAGCAATTACACTCCTAGGTGTGTGTGTGTGTGTGTATGAGAAATGAAAACATACGACAAAAAACCCATGTGAATATTCAGAACAGTGTTATTTATGATAGTCAAAAATCTTTAATCTGATGATGTCCAATTTTATCTTTTTTTTTCTTTGCACCTGGGCTTGCTCACCTTGCAGGAACTTGCACATCTGCCTTAGTATACAGATAATTCTCTAAGGCTCCGACACCATGTTACAGAACAGGGCCAGGGGGATGGGTATGATATACTATAACCAAAAGGACCCCCCACTAGGTCCGCTTGTCCACCGCCAGAGGCAAGACATCTCTCAATGCCAGAGATTTGTGAAAAGGAAAGAAAATATTTATTTAAAGCTATACAGACTTAAAGTAGTGACCTAATGTCTTCATTAAAATAGCAAAGTCCTTTAGGATACCCACAGACGCACACAGTACTTCCTTGTCCCTCTGCCCTAATTTGGGGTACCATATTTCAGGAAAAGAAGTAGACGTCCATGATTCAGGCTCCCAGCACCATCAGCTGTGTTGTTGCCAGGATCTTCAGTTAATCCAAACCCATGTGGCACCTTCTCATGGCCCACTGGCAAGAGTCTTTTCATCCTTTTTCTTCTAGGCAAAGTCTCTCCTGCTTCCTAAGCCACATGGCCAAGGAGTTCACCCAAAAGCCGTGAGGTCCTCAACTCTCACCAAAGCTGCAGGAGTCCCCTCATCAAAGCTGTGGGGGTCCGCACTCTGGCAAAGCCATGTACTTCTCTCCTCACATGGCTACCGAGTCTGGATTTAAATCCCCGGGCCAATCTTCCTCTGTACCCCGACTTCCGACTCCCCCTACAATCAGTTACAACTGCCAGAATTCCTGTATTCTTCCAAGTTTACTGAGCTGCCATCATAAGTCTGGGCAGGTGTGGCCCCATGTCATGGAGCCAATATTCTCCAAGCTCTCACACAGGAGCTATAATCAGGGGGAGCCGCCCCCCAGTTACATCTTGGATGGAAGTCACTTCCATCCCCCTGGCTCTAAGCATGGCCACAGCAATTTAACATATCTATGCAACCAGTTAAAGGTTGTAGATATGTTAAATGACCATGCCACAGGTTAGCTGCAAAGCTGTGGCTGTACAAAACAGCTCTGTATGTTCCTGCTCCATGTGTCCCTTCCCCCAACTCACACCTGTGGGGGGAAAGGGGTGAGGATATCCTGATATTTCCTGGACACCTTGAGTTCTGGACCCCATTCCAAATCCCTATTTGGGGGCCCCCCTCTTGGCTGCACCCTGTATCAACCATGCAAGCAGACCTCTTAGAGGAAAGTGGATGTGCTCATTGAGTCTTGGAAAAATGAAGAAGGCAGCACTGGCTGGTGTAGCTCAGTGGATTGAGCACAGGCCTGTGAAGCAAAGCATTGCCGGTTCAATTCCCAGTCAGGGCACATGCCTGAGTTGCAGGCCAGGTCCCCAGTAGGGGCCACATGAGAGGCAACCACACATTCATGTTTCTCTCCCACTCCTTCTCCTTCCCTTCCCCTCTCTCTAAAAATAAATAAAGTATTTTTTAAAAAATGAAGAAAGCAATGCAAAAATGGACAAACTATTTCAGATATTCCGCTTTAGGGAAAAATGGAAAATGCTGAGAAAGTCTTTTTTAGGACGTGCTATGCTTAGAGGGAGTAAGGGTGCCTCTCACCTCCATGGCAAATTTGCCTTTGCCCCTCTAAGCTGGGTCTAGAGGGGAGGTATCAGGGCCTGTTTCCTGTCAATTACATCACCAATGCCTCCAAAACACTATGAAATAAGCCTGAAAGAATACAGCAGCCTACTAATTCAAGAATATCACTTAAAAAGTTCATACATATTCCTTCAATACAATAACATAGCCAATACAAGAAGGCCAACACTTTTCTGAAGAATTTTTATTTCACATGCATTTATTTCAACAATTCAAGTCCCATTAACATTATAAGGGAAAGGCCAATATAAAACAAAGCAAAACCATGTGGTGCTCACAGCGCACTTTGTCATTGTTTTGGAGTAGAAGTGTTTGTTGCAGAGGAGGCACAAGCTGGGGAGAGCAGTTAATACGAAACCGCAGGGGAAAAAATGTAAAATTTCTGAAAGCATGTCAAGATAATTTCTTCACGTTGTAATTAGAACCAGGATAATTGCACCGCTGAGGACAATTTCACTGCTGCTGCCCCCGAGCTAACGGCAGCAGCTCCCATGCGCTGTATGCACTCGCCATCCCGTGCTCCGCACTGAGCTCTTACCTGCACTGCCTCACTTAGTCTTCGACCGCAGCAGCCGTGACCGAAGAGATCCTCGGCGTTCTCCTGGAGTCTCGACTCTGCCCTGCAGCTCTGAAGTCCTAACTCCTCACTGTCTGGGAGCTATAACAGAGCTGTGTTGTTTGGTGGGTTTTTTAAGCTAATCTCCAGAGAAAGGATTCAAGTTTTTTCTACCCTATTACAGTGATTTTCTACATCGTTCACCCAAACAAACATTTACTGAGTATCTACTGTTTTCCTGAGACTGTTCCCAGACACTTGAGCTACAAAAATAAAAGATGGTACTCTACCACCCCAAGACAGTGAAGACAAGAGAGAGACCCAATAGAACATAAAATGCCAGGGGAGCTCAAGAGAGTAGGGGTACCAAGGAAGACTTCCTGGAGGAGGAGACATTGGAGCAGAATCCTAAAGGCTGACCAGAAGTTAGAAAAGAAGTGGGGAAGGAATGCTGGGTATAAGAAGACCATGTGCAAAGGCACTGAAATAGGAGAGCATGGCCTCTTCCAGAAATAACAAGCAGTTGGTCACTGCTGAGAGGTATAGTGCAAGGGTAAAGAGAGACGAGGAGGTCAGCAGGGCTTCTGTCCCTAAGGGTCATACGAAGGAGATTGGAGCTCACTCAGACGAGGATAGAAAACCAGTCAAGAGTGGCCAACCAGGCCTCCATTAAACCTCTGCTGTTAGAGTGACGATGTTAATCCAGCAGACCCCAAAACACATGCCCAGCAGGCAAGGCCCTTCAGGTGCCGTCTGCACAAGACCTCCTCACACTACTGTTCTCCGCTCCAAACAGGCCTTGTGAGTCCTTTTCCACTCCCACCCTCTGTAGACCACGGTCGACTTCACCTCAGAATGATTCGAAGTGCCCATGAACTCCACAGCCCCTGAGTGGACTTGTGCTTGACTCTTAGCAGCAGCAGAGGGCAGAAGAGGCCTGTAAATACTTCGGGACGGTGGGCATTTCTAACCAGCTCCCAGGTGAGGCAGAGGCCCTGGGTCCAGCGAGCACAATTGGAGTAGTGAGGGGCTAGAACAGCACTTTCCATGCTCTCAGAGGGGAAAGAGCTGTTTATAAAATGTCCATTCTACCACGGACCAATACTTTCAGAAATAACATAAAATACAGTCAACAATATTGTAATGACTAGGCATGGTGTCAGGTGGGTAGTAAGACTTATTGGGGAATACAAATGCCTAATCACTATGGTGTACAGATGAAATTAATATAATATTGCATGTCAATTCTAATTTTAAAATAATTTAATAACAAATGAATTATAAGAAAAATGAAATTTTTAAAAAGCCATGCAAAAAGTTAAGTCCCAGCTCTGTGTGTTACTGGATTCAGTAAACATACGAACCTTCCCCTGCCACACAGCACAGGCCAGCCGAGCTCTCACACTGCTTTTTCCACACACAAGACATCACAGCACGCTCACGTCCGGGTCTAACTTCCACTGTTCAATTTTATGGGCAAAGGAGGGGACGTACAGGAAGAGTGCAAAGAATTTGCTTTGGAGTTTCATGAATGTACTCCCCATGAAAATGAAGTTTATGAAAAACAGCTTTTGAGGAGTGGAGTCCCAAACATTTGACCTCCTACCTTGCCACTCTCCCTCGAAGATCCCCCAGACCGGACAGCTGCCGCATCTCCAGAGTCTTTAAGGCAGAATTAGTTCCATAGCTGATGTTGTCCCGGGCACGGATCTGCTCCTGGAGCACCTGGGCAACACAGAAGGCCACAAAGGAGTCCTCTGAGAATTTTCATGGCGCCACAAAACAATTTTAAGTAAGAATGTTTAACTCCTATCATAAGAGGCTCCTTTTTAACAGTCAATTAATATATACAGAGAACAGGGGCTTAGACAGAGAGACAGAGACCTTAGGGATCACACCCACACCAAGTCCTGTAATTTAGCAATAAAAACACTAGACTTGATGTCAAAAGACTTGATGGAGGTCCAGCTGCAGGGAGAGGCAAAGCCCAGACCAAGAACCCTGGACTCTGGGGATGTGTTTGTACCACTCCAGGATGTTTTTGATAATCATCATTTTTGTTGAACAATCCCTTATTATTTACTACTTATTATGTACTTATTACTTCTTATTACTTATTATGAAGTAATAAATCAAGAGTAAGAAGGGGAGTGGGCACCACACTGAAACGGGTCCAAGGGCTGGTCCCTCCACTGCGTGATCCCGGGCCAGTGTGCACGGTGCTCTGAGCTTCCCTTTCCTCATCTGTTAGCAGTAGTGGTGACCATCATCTTAAGACCACTGGGAATATTACGTAAGATACACATAAAGCACTCAGCACGATGCCTAGTACAAGGTAAGTACAGCAAGTGCTAACCTTTCTAGTAGTTACTTGATGACAATATTTATACCGGAAAGGCAGAATGGTGTCCCGTAGGAAAGACATGAAATGAGAGTGAAACTGCATGAAGGTTAAGTGACCCGACCTGAAAGCATGACCTCATGGACCAGCCACCCTGGGACCTCTACAAAGGAATGATGGAGATGAAGAGTACGCCCCTGGGGTTTCCTGAGCAGGTACTGGGAGGTGCTGGCATGCACCAAATCCGCACTGGTCCCTGGAGGGAGTTACTCAGGATGCCCACGTTACCCACCAGGAAGTGAGGTGCAAACAGCTGACATGATACGTCCAAAGTCACAGGGGTAGCACGTGGGGAGCCAGGACCCTGCAATGCTGCCTGCCAACAACAGGAAAGAAGCGGAAGCTGCAGCACTATGGCAGACAGACAGACAGACTGACTGGAAAACCTGAGTCCTAAGTAGCAGGAGACCCCTCAAAAGCAAAAGGTTACATCGGATGTTGCTTTTGAACATTTCCTTAGTCTTTGGCACACCCTTCCCCCAACGCCCTTCCTCTGTTCTGTCCACACTCCCCCAGGTCACCACCACCTGCTCTCTCCTTCTCAAAGAAAAAGCTTTTGGTTTCTTTCTCTTTCAACAGGATTTTACGAACATTTTCTATTTGCTTGATGTCAGCTTAAATATTATTAATCCTTTCTTCTGTTTTAACCTTTTTTGGTAATTTTAAAAGATTAGTACAATGTTCCTTTATTTTTATTATTTCTATCTTAATAACAAAGACTTTTTTTTAGTACAGTATTTTCTTTGCCCATAGTTTGGGTGTGGCATGTTTTCTTTTTTTATTGCTTTAATTTCAGTTTTGGATTCCTCTTTGATCTAAGGATTAGTTAGAATTGTGTCTCTTCATTTTCAAGCTAAGTGTTTCTCATCATTCCTATTATTTATTTCTAATTGTATTGGATTATGACTAAAAATATGGTCTGTAATACATTTAATGTTTTGAATGTACTAAAGTTTGCTTTGTGGCAAAGACTGATTTTTTAAATGTTCCATCCAAAATCTATTCAAGGAACAGAAGTTTCAAACTTGTCTATTCAACTGAGTTTGCTGATTCTATTATTCATTTTTTCCTAGATCTTATTTATTGTTGTCTACTGAATCTCTGCAGCTTAAAAGAGGTATTATAAATTCTCCCACTATAAAGTATTTTCATCAACTTCTCACACTTTTAATACTTTTAATCTATATGTAGCTACCATTGAATTCAGCACATACACATTTACAATCAGTGGCCATAACCATTACATAATAACCTTCGTTATATGATTCAGTGCTTTTTACTATTGTTTCATCTTACCAAACAGTAACAGTGCTACTAAGCTGCATAAATAATAAAGCAAACACCTGCTTGATCGAACTGTGCACCAGGCACCATTTTAAGTGCCTTAGGTGTGTGAACTCATCTAATCCTCACGCCACCCTGTGAAGGAGGCACTGTTATCACCCCCATCCCCCTGTGGTGAAATCCCCAAGCAGTCATGGAACTTGCCCAAAGCCACAGGGAAAAAGTGGCAGAGCTGGGATTTGAACCAGGACTATGCTCTCGTCACGACACCAGGCTGCTTCGTTTCCATTTGTCCCTTCGTCTCACTCTATATTTACAGTTTATGTTGCTTTTAGTCGTTCTTGTCTCCTTTCTCCTTTCCCTTATTTTGATGGGTTCAGTCGGGTTACCGTGGATTACCTCTCCTCCACCGGTGCACTGGGACACGCCCCTGGACCCTGCTGCTCCGTGACTGGTCACCTTCCTTTCCGTAACACTCATAACCACGTGCACGTCTGCTCCAGGCTCCGCCCTTGTACGGCATCCCCTCCCCTCAATCTGGGTCACGCCTCACTTCTTCACGGCCACCCTCCTTCATCCTCTTTTACCCTACTACCCCAAACGACTTACTTGGAAGGATTTTACTTTTCTCCCCTCTCGCCCTTCCCCTACCCCACCAGGCTTTGCTAAAATAACTAGGTACTTCCAGTTGGGCTATAATTAGGATTTTGCCTGTAGAGTGTCTCTGCTGGGCCAATAATTTGTTAGCATTTCTGTTACCCAGTCCCAGGCATTTCTCAGTATCCAGTTACATGAAATGGTTCAAGGATGACTGACGGCCTCTGTGCTTCCCTCTCCGCTTTCCACCCTCATGGGGTCTCTGTGCAGACTGCAGTGTCGTGGTTGGAGTCCTTCCTCTAGCATCTTCCTCAGATCCAGACACTTGGACAAACGATTCTGAATCCCTGCCATGTCAATAATCATCCTCCCTGCTCCCTGAGGGATGAGGGTAAATTGAAAGGGTACAGAATTCTTCCCACTGAAGACCTTTCTTCCCACTGAATGTCAAGACCGACAGGAAGTCTGATGCTTCTTCCTCTATAAGTACCTGGGCTCCTTACACCTAGAAGCTTGTAAGACTTTTTTCTTCATCTTCAGAGCTGAAAGATTTTATCAGAATATACTTAATTGCAGCTCCCTTTCCCTCTCTCTCTCTTTTAGATCAATTCTACCTCCAACTCAGCAAACTTTTCAATCTGTCGTCTCATATATTTTTTCAACTCAGGTAAATTCTCTTCTATGTAACTATTTTTTCTTCTCCATCTGCTTCTTCGTCTCCTTCTGGAGCTCATATTATTCTTTGGCTGGGTGTCCTCGATCTGATCTTCAAGTCTTGTACCTTTTCCCCCACGGTTCCTCTCTTTGTATTTGGCTCTGATGTTTCGACCATTTTTTCTGCTTTGTCTTGTGGGCAACTAATTCAATTCTTAAAAGTAACAATCCTTGTTTCTAGTTTATCTGCTGACTTTTAAAAATTTAAGTTCATGGAAGAAATTGAATGCTGTACTCAGATGTCCTGAAGTGCCCTCTCATAGGTAGCTGGCTACTTTAGCAAAATACCAGCCCGAGTGGTTTATGAACAACACACACACATTTCATAGCTCTGAAGGCTGGAAAGTCTGAGACCAGGATGCCAGCATGGTCCCATCTAAGGATGCTCCTCTTCCTGGTTTGCAGACACCTGCCTTCTTACTGTGCCCTCCCACGGCAGAGACAGCTCTGGTCTCCTTCTTCTTAGAAAAGCCCATGCTCACGACCATTTAAACCTCATTACCACCCAAAGGCCCCACCTCCAAATGCCCTTGCACTGGGGGCTAGGGCTCCAACATGTGAATTTGGGGAGTGACACAAACATTCAGCCCATAACATGTCCTAATCATGTGTCATTCAAGGTCCACCTGTTTCTTGTTTTATTCAGGCCTATTCTACAGGCTGCACTTATTTTTCCTCCTCTGGCTGCTGGACCCCCTTAGGTATGGCTTCTTTTTGTTCTATGGTCATTGGAATGAGATTAAGTAGGTGGTCCTGGGTGTAGTGGAAGGAGCTTCTGGACTGGAGGGGCAGCCAGGGAGAACTCGTGTCCAGGTGAGGCGCTAGGAGAAAGCCTCTCTGTGTCCTGCCCTCCACGGCCCTCCCTGCCTGGAGGTAGTGGGGACACAGCCCACCTCTACAACCCCTCCTCACCTCCCCCTCCCCCTCCACCAAGCACACAGGGCAAGGCAGCAAGACCCGCCTTCCCTCCGACTCCGAAACCATAGTGTCCAGGACCTCACTACCAGGCTCTCCCAGGCTAGGCCTCTGCGGACTCACCCCGGCCTTCCTGCCTGTCTCGCCCAGCTGTGCAGGAAGGTGGCTCCGGAACTGGGAACAGTGGAAGCAGCACAACAAGTCACTTTCCCATTACCTCCT
>PVKM010034980.1:0-15352 GCA_004027735.1 Carollia perspicillata
TTGACTGGAAGTCACACATTTCTTAAAAATGTTTTGTATAGCTTTCTTCTTTCTTGGCAGGAAGTTTGATCCTGTCAAGTTTGACAGACTTGGCAGGAAGTTTGTCTAGTTTCCTATTTGCTATAGAGTTTTTGGCAAGTAGAATTTGAGTGTCTAAAATGAAATATGTTTCTTCTTTCCTTTTCCCTTCTGAGGGTCTTAATATTTGAATCCTGGACCAATAGGAGTTTGCTATACATGGGTCAAATTAGTAAAGTGATGAAATTACAATTTTAAATCATTCCTTTCTTTTACTTTTCAAAGCTTCAAACATTTGTCTGGGAAAACCTTATTATCTAGAATACAGAAAGAACCTTTAAAATCTGTTTTTTGGTTTATTTATTACATCCTTGTTTCATACTGTCTACCCTCAATTAATACATCAATATGGATTTTCATATTGGCCTTTCTCAGTGGATTGCCAGTATATCTTAAATAAATAAGTCTCTTATATGATTGGGCAAATGAATTAAACTAAAAACATACTGTATTTTTAAATTTACCTCATCAGATTAATTATTGTGTTTAATTTTTGTGAGTATGACTCCCTAATATATAATGGGAGTTATAATATATATTATATTATATATATAATATAATATACATTATAAATGTATATTATAAGTAGTATATTATATTAGTATATTAAAGTATAGCAGTATATTAAAGTAGTACATTATAAAATGATATTATAATATATATTATAATATATAATATATGAGTTCAGAACTCCTGAACTCTCCACTTCTTAAAGCAGATATATGGATTCAGTTTATATGAAGTCAAGAATTACGTGTTAACGCATTTTTCCAGACTCCTCTAACATAAGGGAGTAGTCATGAGGAACTGGACAAAGTGAGTCTTTTGAAAACAAGTATTTAGCACTGCAAATATGGCAGTTTTGGGACTCATGGTGAACATTGGGTAGCCATGCCCCCTACCTTTCACAAAGTTGAAAAAACAAAACTCCTCTCTCCCTCAGCACCCACAATACCTAATTAGGGTTAATCACTTTGGCTCCTGTCTGCAGAGCTCTTCGTACATGGCCCTCATCTCTCTGGTGGATGTAACTCTTTGAGCATATCTGCATATCTTTAGGTATCTTTTAAAAGTAGGCAGTAAAAATTCATAATGTAAATGTCAGCAAAGAGAAACTATACATCCCACATTATACCAAGAATAGAAATATTTGAAAGAAAATATCTGCTGTTATGTTCTAAGGTGCTACTCAGTAACAAATTCCTATAAATTGTATCAAGTCTGATTTGATGTGGATAATGAATAAGGCTTCTCCAGTGATATATGGTAACCATTTGATACACACACACACACACACACACACACACACACACACACACAGAGTTAGTAGAAGAAAAAAATGCCTGAATGGAAATCATAATGTCATAATGTTAGATTATGAAGGATAACATAGTCATGTCTCACAGTATAGCCATGTATCAAGTCATATTTCAACATGACTTATACTTTGACTTATAACTCATTTTAATGCTTGCTAGCCACTAAGTCAGCTGACACTTGAGATGAGCTATCATTTGATTACATTGATGGTTTTATACTTGGTCGGTGTTGGTCAGACAGTCAAGTGTTGCTCTAAGGAACATGCCAGATTTCCTAATTTATCGTGATACTCTTTCTGCATCAGATCTCCTAGATCAGTGATTTTCAACCTTTGCATCTCATGGCACACATAAACTAATTACTAAAATTCTGTAACCCACACAAAAATATATTTTTGGCTGATCTGACAAAAAATAGGTATCCTTTTGACTCATTAACACTGGATGACTATTGTTGTGTTGGCTGTTGTCATTTTTTATTTGACAATCTAGAGGTCAGTCCCCTGACTAAATAGTCAGGTATTGCATATTTTAAAAATTCTCGCAGCATATGGCTGAAAATCACTATTCCTGGATGTATTGTTTACTTGACTTCTTTTAGGGCTTTTTGCATAATAGACGAATTACACTATGAATGCACTGTTAAGTATCCAGTATGTAATAGCAAAGATAGACTTTAAGAGCTATGGTATAGGTCAATTCATGAAGGAATATGTTTTCTTAGGTTCTGTTAACACTAATTAATCATTAACAAATAATCATGACTATATTAGATTTGGTGATGTTTTATATGAGGTATTAAAATTGATGCTCGAGAATGCATAAAAGTTTTTCCTGTTTAAATTTAAAGAGGTTATAATTTAAATCTGATATTTATTTCTAGGTGGGTGTTTTAATAACAAATTTTATTTGTGAAACAGGAGAGTGATAGGCTTTGGAAAAAGTTTTCTCGTTCAGTGTTATGTGAATTAAAACATTTGTATTTTAACAAAATACAGACAGACCCAGATAGAGAGAGCAGGCTGACAGCTGTTGGGGGGCCTGGGATGTGGGGTGATTGATTATAAAAGGGAGAAAAAGAACTCATGGACATAGACAACAGTGTGGTGATTGTCAGGGGAGAGCAATAGGGAGGTGGAGAAGGGTATGGGGGAATAAATGGTGATGGATGGAGACTTGACGTGGGGTAGTGAACACATACTACAGTGTACAGATGATGTGTTGTATGTAGAGTTGTGCACCTGAAAGCTGTATAATTTTGTTGACCTATGTCATCCCGATAATTTCAAGTAAAAAGACATTTGTATTCTATTTATTTATCCTTTAAAAATTTGTATTTTATTTCTCCTTTTTATTGAATTTTTTTTGGTGACACTGGTTAACAAAATTATACAGGTTTCAGGTGCACAATTCTACAGCACGTCATCTGTACACTGTACTGTGCAGTCACCACTCACATCAAGTCTCTGTCCATCACCATTTGTCTTCCCTATACCTTCCTCCACCTAAACATTTTTTATTTTAGTTTCTCATTTTTTTATACTGTAATAAAATATCAATTAGTAGTACATTATAAAATGATATTTTTTTTTCCCCTAATACAGAGGCTCCACCATGAGACGAGGTGGATGGAGGAGGCGAGCTGAAAATGATGGCTGGGAAAAATGGGTGTGTTTTAAGAAAATAAAAATAATTATATTGAACTGTCTAGGTATTTTTCATTTTACTTATAGTTTATAATGTGACTTAGGGCATTTTCTCAGTTGCAGATCACTTTAGATAACCACTCTGAGTTTTAACAGTGTAGTGAAAGCTCAAAGTTTAATCCCTGAACTTGGAGGAATTTTATAGAAGAAGTAAATAGTGTAGTGCACAAAATACATTGTATGATAATTTAATTGCAGCATTGCTAATAATACTGAGGATTAGAAAAACAGATACTCAATGATAAGGAATTGGATAAATAAATTACTTCTATTAAGTGGGACACTGCAACCACTGTTTAACTTTATATTCTTAACCTGGCGATGGACTTGACTTTAAGGGTATTGTGTTGTAAAGGAATTTATATATATATATATGACCCTATTTTTGTAAAACTGCTATTCTCTGAGGCATAGACATAACCTTTGAAAATAAGATCCCAAAATGTTAACAATGAATGGGATCATAGCTCATTTAAAGTTTCCTCTTTATATTTTTCAAAAACATTGTTTTTACAGTGAACGTGTAATATTTGAATGACCAAAAACAGTGGCATCATTTCCATTTTGGAAAATGTATACCACTTCATATAATTACAGTTTTCTTTGAATCACTAACTGACCATTCTTTATCGATCTAGATAAATTAATAAAGTCAACCGGTAATTTAAATTAGTTAAGCCTAATTATTTCAATATTCAGGAAAAGTGTAGCTGAATTCAACTGTACTTTCTAGATTTGGGAAGGTCTATAGGAAAAATGATAATGTTTTTACATTCTTCTTGAGGTTTCTGTTAGCTAATGAAATTTAGTACTACTGTCAAACAGATTGATTAGATCAGAATTTAGCTAGTGAATTGTTTATTTTATTCTTATTTACATGTATGTAGAACTGTACTGGTTTGTTCAAACTGCTTCATTTTACTTGAAGTTACTAATTTTAAGCTTCCTGTGTAAAGAACATAGTGAAAGCCAGTCTAAAATATACTCTTGTTGACCACTTGCCAAATTTTAATTGGTTTAAACTCTGGTGTAACTTTTGTTTGCTTTTATAGATAAGAACAATATTTTGTGGCATTTAAACTTACTATTTTTGACTTTTTAAAATAACTTCTAAGAACGTTGAAGAATTACTAAAATCGAGTCAGTAGAGGAAAAGGTGTCTTTTGACCTACCTGTTTTATTGCCTTGCCTCTGGTTCGTGTTTATAATTACACTTTCATCATATTATGCCTTGGTTGCTGGCATAGAATATGGTGCTTTTATTTATTTATTATTTTAAAATAGAAGTTTCTTTAAAAGGAGGGGGTAGAAAATACAACTTTTATGATTGGTGTTTACCTTTTCTTTAATTCCAGGGTGGGTATATGGCTGCCAAGGTCCAGAAATTGGAGGAACAGTTTCGAACAGATGCTGCTATGCAGAAGGATGGAACTTCATCTACGATTTTTAGTGGAGTTGCCATCTATGTTAATGGATATACAGGTTGAGTACTTTTTAGGTACCCTCTTTTGGTATACACTTTTATTAAGATTGAGATGATTTAAGGTCTGTTTTTAATCATTTCTCTTGTATATAAAAATTATAAAAATAAAATCCTTTGTGTAGGTACTCCTTTTGCTTTCTTTTCTACTTATGCCTGCTACTGTCTTTTAATTTTTATCAAAATATACAGTTTTAAAAAGCCAAATGAGGTTTAAAATAAAAAACAGTAGTCTTGCTTAACCAGCTGATTGGAAGCTCATCACACATGTATGGGGGTCTTATAAACTGTAAGCTTCAATATAGGGGGACTTGGTAAGTCTGCCTCATTGGGAAATCTTGCACTTGAATGATCTACAGGTCCTTTGGGGCTGGTGGAGGAAGAGTATGGTATGTGTGTCAGATTTCCCACATTCTTGCTTGGAGAAGGATATAAATCTAGTTGCCAGCATTTTAGCTGCCAAAGGGGAGGGAAAGGGCAAGAAGTAGAATTTTATTTACTTTACCTGTTTTTCTTTAATCCTCTATATCGCTTCTCCCCCTCCTGCTCTGTCTGTTGTCATTGAGTCCAGTATCTGAAAGGGAAAGGATAGTATTCCTTTTGAGTGGGAGAGGAGATCTGGAATTCTAATCTGTCTCTTACACAGAACTTCGTCTGTGAACTTTTTTTACCAGCAGTATACTCACTCGTCCGTTTTTGGATGTGCGTTGTGCCCCTATTTCATGAATTTCTCTTGGTTTCACTGGCACCAAGCAGATCTTTTGGGCTTCCACACAGCCAGCTTAGATTTTAGCTTTCTCTGCTCTGCAAAGTCAGTTTCCACTTGCTCACTGGTTGTCAGATGTTACTAGTAAAGTTTCTCTTCATTCACCTCAGAATTTCTTTCCTAGTAAGATCATTTTAGTGTTTTTTGGTGTGAATGGCTGTAAATATTTGTGTCAACCTCTTAACATTTTTTCATCCTCACTTCTCAACAGGCTGCTACCTGAGACCTTTAAGAGACCTTAAAGCTAGGCTTCCCCTTCATTGATTGTTTTTCTACTGGTGTAGCTGACTTCTACAGGGGTTGTGGCTCCTTATTATTTATCTGCATCTGAGCATTTATAAGATCTTACTGTAGTTGCCTGTTTATTAGACAAGAGCAAGAGCTACATTTTAATTACTACTATATTCTTGGTACAGTGTCAGTGTCAATTATGCTGTAATAGCATAATTGAGAAAATATAATTTACAAAGTTTTTAATTAACTGATATATTTTTCTTGTTGAGTTTTATCAGGCATTGACAATGAATTTAGTCTAAGAATGTTACCTAAAAATGAAGTGCTGGTGCAGCTTTGAAAAGTTCACATGTAACTTTTCTTCAGGTATTCTGGAGCATTCAAGCTTCACAGACCTTCCTGAGATGCATTATAAAAGATTAAAAATGTTAATGAAAAGAAAGAAACATTGCGTGTTCTATTAGCCCAGTTTGCAAGGGCACCCTCATTCACATAAGAGGAAGAAAAATAGATTGTGTGAGGGGGAAAAAATGAAGTATTGTAGTGATCATTTCCATGTTTGAGAATCTGGAATTCTAATTACTTTTGTCACTGATTTTGTGTGACCATAACACAGTTTCTCTTTGAATCTATTTTGTTTGGACCCATTATTGTCACTATCCCTTTCGTTAGGACAGAGATAATAATATTAATTTTTATTCTTGTTATTTTTAATATTACATTATAATTCTACAAATAAAGTTCCATCATGTAGAATTTCATAGGGACATGCAAAATGTGGTGATAGAATTTATTTAGAAAAATATTGTTCTAGTGAATACTTTGCAGCTTTATAGATAAAACAGAATCAACATTCATTATAATTGAGTTGTAATGAATTTGCAACGTGTAATGGAGAATAGTGCTCCAGATGCAGTAAGACAAGTAGGGAATGCCGTTTTATTGTTAATTCTTAATCATGCTTTCCTGGACTTTAATATTCCAAATTTTTTTGATTCTTTTAAAGCTCCCAATTCTGCCATCTGAACTTCTCTTTGATAATCCTTATTCCTTCCAACCCAGTTAGTATTAAACTTGAGCTTAGAGATAAGATCCTCCACTTTTTGGATACTCTTCCTCTGTCACCCATTTTCTCTTATCTTCCCCCTCCCTAAAAGCATCTTTTCCCTCCCTAAAAGCATTTTTTCCCTGTTAAGGTTAATGTTTCTGTCTTGTGTTCATTTTCTTAAATTAAAAATATTTTTGAAATAATTGTAGAATCACATTCAGTTTTAAGAAACAATACAGAGCTCACAAATCCTTTGCCCTGTTTCTCCCAATGGAAACATCTTATAAACCATAGTACAATAGCAACCAGGAAATTAACATTGATACATTCAAAATATAGAACATTTCCACACCAGAAGTATCCTTCATGTTGCCCTTTTATAGCCACACCTATTTCCTTCCCTTCTGCTTTTAGTCCTTCTACCCCTGACAGCTACTAATCTGGGCTCCATTTCTATACTTTGTCATTTCAAGAATGTTATATAAATATAACCTACAATATATTATAATCTTTTGGGATTGGCTTTTTAAACTCAGCATAATACTCTGGAGAGTCATCCAAATCATCGTATATATCAGTAATCTTTTCTTTTTCATTGTTGAGTTGTCTTCCATTGTTCGGGTGCTTCACAGTTTGTTAACCATTCACCTGTTTAAGAATATCCGGGTTATTTCCTGGTTTGGACTCTGAACACTTGGGTACATAAGAGTGCAGTTGCTGGGTCATATGGTGATTGTATGTTTAATATTATTAAGAAGCTGACGAACTTTCTCAAATGGCTATACTATTTTACATTCCCCTTAGCATTTTGACTGTTTCATTTTCTCTATATCCATGTCAGTAGTTAGTGTATTTTATTTTAAACATTTTAGTAGGTGTGTAGTGATATCTCATTATGGTTTTATTTTGTATAGCAATTGCTATGCATCCTCACCAGCATTTTTACTTTGTGTTTTAATTAATTTGGTATTATAACAGATATGTAGTAGTATCTCATTGCATTTTTAATTTGCATTTGCCTAATAGATAATGATGTTTATTTGCCACCTGTATATCCTCTTCAGCAAAATGTTTGTTCATAGATCTTTCGCCTATTTTCTAATTGGATTGTTTGGTTTTTTTTACTGTTGAGTTTTGAGAGTTCTTTATGTATTCTAGGTTCTACTCCTTTGTCAGGTATGTGGTTTGCAAATATTTTCTTCCAGTCTGTAGTTTGTCTTTCAGCCTCTGTACATGGTTTTTGGCAAAGCAAGTTTTTTACTTTGATTAGGTCCGGTTTATTGATCTTTTCTTTTATGGGTTGTGCTTTCAAGTCAAAAGTCTGCTTAGCACTAGATTTCAAATATTTTATTTCAAAAAAATTATAGTTCTGTTTTACATTTGAGTTCATGATTAATTTTGAGGTAATTTTTGTGTGTGTGTGGTCTGTAGATAGCCCAGTTTCTGTAGCACCATTTGTTGAAAAAAAAAATGTTCTTTTTCCATTGGAGTACTTTTGCACTTTGTCAAAATCAGTTGGGCATATGTGGGTGGATGTCTTTCTAGGTTCTGTTTTATTCCATAGATGAATGTCTCTCTCTTCACCAATACCACATGGTCTTGACTATGATATCAACATAGTAAGCATAAACATCAGGTAGAATGATTATTTCCATTTTCTTCTTCTTTGTCAGGATTGTTTTAGCTCCTCCTAGAGACTGTGGCCTCCCATATAAATTTTAGAATAAGCTTGTCTGTGTCTACAAAATAAATACCTTCCTGAAATTATGATAGGAATTACCTCAACCTGTAGACCAATTTGGGGAGAATTTGCACCTTTGTTATGTTCAGTTTGCCAGCCTATGGACATACATTCCATCTCATTTTACTCTAGTGACAAATATGTTTCATATGCTGCTTGTGTGATAGTTAGGAACCGTGTTTGAACAGAGATGGTGATTGATGGAAAATGTGGATTTCGGTGACGAAGATTGTGACGAGAAGGTGGAAGTGGTGAACACCAGGATATCCACTGGAAGAGGGAACCCAGCAACAGAGGAACCACCAACACATAACAACAGAAGAAGAGGAGGGAGTGGAAACCAAACAAACCTCAACCCAGGACCCATCTGGAAATACAAGTAAATAGTGGAGAAACTACCCAGTACAAACAACTGAACAGGAGCAAGAGAGAATCCTCAAAACCTTGTACATATGGAAGAACCAGCTTCAACACAACCTGCCCTCACCAGCACAACAAAATACAAGGGGTGGTGGAAAGAGTGACCCTCATTTAACCAGCTGATGGGAAGGACCCACCAAAGAAAGACTCAACAACAATCAAAACCCAAAGACAAACACAGAGCCAACTTAAACAACAGTCTAAGACCAGTGAGTTTGGGAGATCAAGGAGACTGCACCACTGAATCTCACAGGTATTCTACAACAGAAGTTCACACCATAAACCCAGGGAGCCAGAACAGATCAATTTAAGAAGCTGAGGCTAACAAGAAGAGTCTCACAAACATTGGGAAGACAAAGAAACAATCCCCAAATGAAAAGAAAGGAGGAAGCCTCAGAAAGAATGCTAAATGAAATAGAGGCAACTCAACTATCAGAGACTGAGTTCCAAGCAATGGTTATCAGGAGCTCAATGAGCTCACAATGAATTACCAGAAATTACACAGAAACTACAATGAACTCACAACAAGCTATATCAACATGAAAAAGGAAATAGAAACTATCAACAACGGCCAAGAGGAAATGAAGAATACAATTTCTGAGCTGAAGAACACAGTAGAAGTATCAAAAGGAGGATTGATGAAGCAGAAGATTGGATCAGTGAGCTGGAGGACAAAGTAGGAGAAAACACCCAAAATGAACAAGAAAAGGAAAAGAGGCTCAGAGAGAATGGAGAGGGATTAAGAGAAATGCAAGACAATATGAAACGTAATAATATCCGTATAATAGGGATACCAGAAGGAGAAGAAGAAGAGCAAGGGATAGAAAACCTATTTGAAAAAGTAATGATCGAAAACTTCTCTAATTTGACGAGAGAAAAAGTCACACAGTCAGGAAACACAGAGAGTCCCAATCAAGAGGAACCCAAAGAGGCCTACTTAAAGACACATCATAATTAAAATGGCAAAATTCTAAGACAAAGAGAATCTTAAAGGCGGCAAGGGAGAAACAGGAAGTAACTTATAAGGAGCCCCAATAAGGTTAGAGGCTGACTTGTCAATGGAAATACTCCAAGCCAGAACAGAATGGCAAGAAATATTCCAAGTAATGAGAACCAGAGGCCTGCAACCAAGGCTACTTTACCGAGCAAGGCTCTCAATCAAGATAGAAGGCCAAATAAGGAGCTTCCCAGACAAAGGAAGTCTAAAAGAATACACCTCCACCAAACCAGCTCTGCAAGAGATGCTAAAGGGGCTTCTTTAAGGAAAGGAAGGAAAAGAGAGAGAGAGAGGGGAACACAGGTACGAAACTGGCAATGAATAGATACCTATTAATAATAACCTTAAATGTAAATGTATTAAATACTCCAATCAAAAGATATAGAATAGCTGAATGGATAAGAAAGTATGACCCACACATATACTGCCTACAAGAGACCCACCTCAGAACAAAAGACCTACACAGACTGAAAGTGAAGGGTTGAAAACAAATTTTCCAAGCAAACAGACAGGAAAAAAAAGCTGGGATAGCAGTACTCATATCGGACAAAATAGACTTCAAAAAAAGGGCCATAAAGAGAGACCCAGAAGGTCACTTCATGATACTCAAGGGAAGAATCCACCAAGAAGACATAAACATTGTAAATATATATGCCCCCAACATAGAAGCATCCAAATACATAAAGAAAATCTTAGAGGACTTCAGGAAAGATACTGACAACAACACAATTATAGTAGGGGATTTTAACACCCCACTGTCAAAAATGGACAGTGCCAAACAAAATATCAACGGAGGTATTGTGGCATTGAACAATGCCGTAGATGAAATGGACTTAACCGATATATATATAGAGCCCTTCATCCTAAAGAAGCTAAATACACATTCTTTTCAAATGCACATGGAACATTTTCAAAGATAGACCACATGATAGGACACAAAACAAGCCTCAACAAATTCAAGAAAATTGAAATCATACCAAGCATTTTCTCTGACCACAAGGGACTGAAACTAGAAACCAACCCCAAGGGAAGAAACCCCAAACACTCAAATTCATGGAGATTGAATAGCATGCTATTAAACAATGGGTCAAGAATGAAATTCAACAAGAAATCAAAAAGTTTCTGGAAACAAATGAAAATGAACTCATAACAACCCAAAACTTAGGGGACCCAAAACGTACGGGACATAAAGATAAACAAAATTGACAAGCCTTTAAGCAGGCTCATCAAGAAAAAAAGAGAGAGGACCCAAATAAATACAATGAGAAATGAAAGAGGAGAGATTACAACTGACACCACGGAAATACAAAGGATTGTAAGAAATTACTATAAGGATCTATATGCCAAGAAATTTGAAAACCTAGGTGAAATGGACAAATTTCTAGGAAAATATAATCTTCCAAAACTCAAAGAAGAAGCAGAAAGCCTGAACAGACCAATAACAGCAGATGAAATTGAAGCAGTAATCAAACACCCAACACACAAAAGCCCTGGATCAGATGGTTTCACAGGGAAATTCTACAAAGCATTTAAGGAAGAGGTAACCCCTCTCCTTCACAGACTGTTTGAAAAAATACAAAGTGATGGAAGACTCCCAAACTCATCTTATGAAGCCAGCATCATCCTAATCCCAAAACCAGATAAAGACACAACAAAGAAAAAAAACTTCAGGCCAGTATCACTAATGAACATAGATGATAAGATCCTTAACAAAATATTGGCAAACAGCATCCAACACTACATTAAAAAGATTATACATCATGATCAAGTGGGATTTCATCCCAGGGTTGCAAGGATGGTTCAGTATTCACAAATCAGTAAATGTTAATACATCACATAAACAAAAGCAGAGACAAATCACATCATCATATCAATAGATTCAGAAAAAGCATTTGATATAAGCATTTTTTATCCATTGATGATAAAAGCACTCAGCAAAGTGGGACTAGAGGGAGCATTCTTCATCATAATAAAGGCCATATATGAGAGACCTACAGCCAACATCATACTCAATGGGCAAAAACTAAAATCTATTCCAGTAAGATCAGAAACAATACAAGGTTGTCCACTTTCACCACTTCTGTTCAATATAGTATTAGAAGTTTTAGCCACAGCCATCAGACAAGAAAAGGAAATAAAAGGCATCCAAATTGGAAAGGAGGAAACAAAACTGTCACTGTACCTTTAAGTTTTACAGAATTTAAATGTCTGTTATTTATGGTGGTTTGTTTTAGGTAGTCTTGAAATTTGTGGCATATGGAATATTCTCAAAGCATCTTCTATGAAAATCATAATAGGAGTATTGTGGAATATAATTTTAAACTTGATTCAGAAGATGCTTAGTGTCCTAGAGTGCCTTCATGGTGTAAGGAACACACCCGTTTTTTTTAATGCAAAATGTTTACTAAGTGTTTGAGTTTCTACAGTTTCAGAATCCTTTTATTGACATAGTGTTGGTTCTTCAAGCCCAACATTTCCATCCTGGTTAGTACCATTTGTCCCTAGACAACCTGCTACAGAAAATTACCTGGTTTTCAGCGCCCCCCCCCTCCAGTAGTCTACCTTAAAAAGTAGGTGGGCGAGCTAATAAGACAATGATGAAAAAGAACAAGGAAAGAAGAACTAGGTCTAACATCTCAAAACCTATTAGAAGGATATAAGCATTAAAACTTTATACAACTTGTATAAAAATAGGCAGATGGTTTAGAGAAGCTTAAAAAGAAATTCTCTATATAAATTTAATATGTAAGTTAGATATCTATATATGTATCTGTTAAAAATTAAATGAGTTAATTTTTTTATGAGTTAATACTGATAAAACACTTAGAAACAATCTAGAACTTCAGCATCACATTAAATATTTTAAGTTACAAAGGCTTTTTCTATAGATCATGGGGGAAAGGGTAGGATTATTTAGTATAATTTTTTGCAATGAATTTGATGACTGGAAAACTTATATTTGAAAATAGTAGGAAATAAAATACTAAGATCCTAATTGATTAAAAGGTCAATTTCAGAAATAATCTATTTCAGGAAATAGACCTGGGTAACAAACATGGAAACAGGTTGAACTTCACTAATAGAGAAATGCATAACAAACCAAGATAGGTTTTTTGCAAAGTGTATTTATTTTTAAAAATTATTATGTGCTTATACCTAATACAGGCATGGATGGTTAAAATAACCACTTAGTTATTGGAGTGAGAGTAGTATAGTGCTAGACTTGCTTTGGAAAGTGGCAGTATGTGAAAATAGATCATAGGTGGCAAACACAAGGCTGGCGGGTGGAAACTGGCCCACCACTATGTTTTATTCGGCTTGGCAACTTGTTTCTACTGGGCAGCAGTGTCGAGCTCTTGCTTAACTATTAAGAAGTAGTTACATTTATACAGTCCTAAAATTACATTCAGCCCTTTGAAGGCAACTGGGAGGCTGATGTGGCCCCTGGTGAAAAAGAGTTTCACACCCCTGAAATAGATGAATAGGCTTTAATAGTCTTAAAACCTTTGACCCAGTAATTTTTCTAAGAGTCCATTCTAAGGCAATAAACCTTATTGGCCCCCCACTATAAGTTTTATATAAAATATGATCTTATCACATTGTTTTGTTTAAAAAGTGAAGCATTGCATAAGAATTGAAATGTATTTATAAATTATACCATTTACAAAGTGACTTAAAACAAAAGTATAAACTATGGATAACTTGTAATAACACAGAAATATTTTTGGTAAATGAGAAATGGGTAAGATATAAATGAAAAGTAGGGGATGATCCAGCTTAGGAAAAGTACAGAAAAAAATGCTAGAAGCAAGTAAAGCCTAGTGTTCACTCTATTTGGGCCTAGATCTATGAGTGATATATTTTCTTCTCTTTATTTCCCAAACACTTATTTCTAGATATGTTTTCAGTAGAATAGAAAATAACCTTTAAATAATTCTGAGCTTTAATATTGTCTTGGAAAACATGAAGTTACATTACAGCCTTTTTGCTTTTAGTCTCAAGACATTGGTGTTGAAATAATGCGACTGATAAGACAGGCTGCAGAAATAAGGAAAATAAATTACTTATGTAAAATTTTCCAGATATACTATGTGGTGAACTGTGTATTTTATTTTTATTTTTTCCCTAAACTCTGCCTGCCCTCTCTGGGAGAGGATTATACTTCCCTTCCTGTTGGAGTCAGGGTTTTCCATGTTCACAGAATGTGAGCAGAAATGGTATATTGTATCACTTTGAATATCAAGCTTTAAAAGCCATTTTGTGCTTTAGGTAAAAGTTGTTTGACAATGTGGACCCTAGTGTGTGGCTCCATGGTCATTTAAGAGCGCATGATAGGTATGTTGCATGAGTGAAAAACAAACCTTTGTTGTAAGTCACTGAGATTTTGAAGTCATGTTACAGTCGCGTAACCTGCCTTGTCCTCTCTGAGCAATATCTGAAATGGTGGGTAAGAGAAATATTTAAGACAAATGTTATATTTTGTTTTAGGTTTCCTAGAGTGGTACTCTTTGGCTCTATTTTAAATCGGGCATCCTTTTTGTAAAAGTCCCGAGCTTTGTGGGTCATGTGCTCTCCATTACAGCTACTCATCTCTGCTGTTGTAGCCCCACAGCAGCCAGAGACAGTATGTAAATGAATGATTTGGCTATTTAAGATTACAGACTCTGGGGTAGGAAGGAACATTAAACTTTCAAGTTAATTATTGTCTATGTGATACCTTCTTCATATTGCTGATAAATAGACCACCATTGGGCCTCTTGAAATGGCTCCAGTGATGGTATACTATCTTGGGAGGCAAGCTCGTTCAAACAGGCCTGATTGTTCTGGTGAGCTAATATCTGCATCTCTGTAACTTCTATTTTAATAAATATATTTTATTGACTATGCTATTACAGTTGTCCCATTTCCCCCCTTCACTCCCCTCCACCTGCACATCCCCTCCCATCCACATTTCTCCTCTTTATTTCATGTCCATGTGTCATACTTATAAGTTCTTTGGTTTTACATTTTGCTTACTGTTCTTGCCCTCCCCCTGTCTATTTTCTTCCTACCATCTAGGCGACTTATTCTCTGTACCTTTCTCCCCACTCTCCTTCTCCCACTCCCCTGTTGATAACCCTCCATGTGATCTCCATTTCTGTGGTTCTGTTCCTCTTCTAGTTGTTTGCTTAGTTTGTTTTTGTTTTAGGTGTGGCTGTTAATAATTGTGAGTTTGCTGTCATTTTACTGTACATGTTTTTTATTTTTTTCTTATAAGGACTTGGTGAAGACGAACTCCTTTAACTTGACCTTATCTGAGAAGCACTTTCTCTGCCCTTCCATTCTAAATGAAAGCTTTGCTGGATAGAGCAATCTTGGATGTAGGTCCTTGCCTTTCATGACTTGGAATACTTCTTTCCAGCCCCTTCTTGCCTGTAAGGTCTCTTTTGAGAAATCAGCTGACAGTCTGATGGGAACTCTTTTGTAGGTAACTTGTCTCCTTATCTCTTGCTGCTTCTAGAATTCTCTCCTTCATTTTAACCTTGGGTAATGTAATGATGATGTGCCTTGGTGTGTTCCTCCT